>CABHPH010134357.1:24639-41300 GCA_902168325.1 Peromyscus nudipes | reverse complement strand
TAGAACATTGAAATAGGACAATAAAAAACACCAACTGAGAGAATTCCGGAAATGGAAAATCTGGGTAAATGGACAGAAACCACAGACGGAAGCATAACCAATAAAATACAAGTGATGGAAGTGAGAATCTTGGGTATTAAAGATATGATAGAGGAAATAGATTCATTGGTCCAAGAAAATGTTAAATCCAAAAATTTGTTAACACAAAACATTAAGGAAATCTAGGACACCATGAAAAGACCAAACTTAAGAATAATAGGAATAGAAGAAGGAGAAGAATTCTAGCTCAAGCACAGAAAATACATTCAACAAAATCATAGAAGAAAACATCCCAACCTAAAGAAGGACATGCCTATGAAGGTACAAGAACCTTACATCAAGTAGACTGGACCAAAAAAAGTCCCATCACCACATAATAATCAAAACAGTAAACATACAGAACAAAAAAAGAATATTAAGACCTTCAAAGGAAAAAGGTCAAGTAACATATAAAGGCCTATCAGAATTACACTTGACTTCTCAATGAAAACTCTGAAAGCTAGAAGGTCCTAGACAGACATTCTGCAGACACTAAGAGACCAGAGATGCCAGCCCAGACTACTATAGTCAGCAAAACTTTCAATTACCATAGACAGCGAAAGCAAGATCTTCCATGACAAAACCAGATTTAAATAATACCTATCCCCTACTCAGTTCATACCCAGGGAGGCCTGCCCCTAGGTCCCATCCCTGGGCCCCAGACATTCCCAGGGAAGACCTACCCAAATCAGCCTCAGTTGCTGGCCAGCGGACAGGGCTCCTGTGGGTAGGTTCCTCCTCTCCAAGACCCCCCCCCAGCAGACCCTGCAATCTATATGCCCTGCCCCCACACCCATCCACCCAAGACCCACACCACTTCCTGAGACTTAGAGACCAACCCCCAGCTCCCATCTGGCCCAGAGAGCTCCCATCTGGCCCAGAGAGCTCCCATCTGGCCCAGAGAGCTCCCATCTGACCCAGAGAGCTCCCATCCAACCCAGAGAGCTCCCATCTGACCTAGAGAGCTCCCATCTGGCCCAGAGAGCTCCCATCTGGCCCAGAGAAAGAGAGAGCTCTCATTGGACAAAGAGCAGTCATTGGACCAAGAGTAAACTCAGGAGACAGGGAATCTGCCAGCTCTGATTAGACAAAGAGTGGATTTCTGCGAAGTGGAATCTGCCACCTCTCATTGGACCAAGAGAGGCTTCCTGAAATGCAGAATCTGTCAGCTCTGACTGGACCAAGAGCCCTGATAAGACCAAGAATGAATCCGTGAGTCACAGAATCAACTAGCTTGGGTTGACCCAAGAGCAGCTCACTGAGACACAGAAGCTGCCTGCTCCAATCAGACCAAGAGCTAAGATTAGACCCAGAAGGGCCCCCTGAGACACAGAAACAAGAAACACAGAGTGGACCAACAGCAACTCACTCAGACACAGACACCTCTTATACCTATTAGACAAGGAGAGGGGCAGATGTCAAGGCAGAAGTACATACAACATAAAGAGCAATACAGCATCACCAGAACCTAGCCCTCCTCTAACAGCAAGACCTGAACATCACAAGGTGGAAGAAGCAGAAGAAAGCACCTTAAGAATAGCATAATGAAGATGCTAGAGGTCTTTCAAGAAAAAAACGAAAAATAAAATTGAGGAAAAGATAAACAAAAAAAGTGGAGGAAATCAATAAAGAAAATGAGAAGTAAAAAAAAAATCGGAAGAAATCTATAAAGAAATAGAGGAAAAGACAAATAAAAAGTGGAAGAAAACAATAAATCCCTTAAAGAAAACCATGAAAAAGCAATGAAACAGGTGAGGAAAACAGTTGAAGACCTGAAAAGGGAAATAGAAACAATGAAGAAGACACAAACAGAGGGAATGCTAAACATAGAAAATCTGAGTAAACCAACAGGAAACAGATGCAAGCATAACCAGCAGAATAAAGAGATGGAAGAGAGGATCTCTTGTGTAGAGGATACAACAGAGGAAATGGATTCATCAGTAAAAGAAAATACCAATGCCAAAAAAGTCATAACACAAAATGTCCATGAAATCTGGGACACCGTGAAAAGACCAAACCTAAGAATAATAGGGATAAAGGAAGGAGAAGAATACCAACTCAAAGGCACAGAAAATATGTTCAACAAGATCATACAAGAAAACTTTCCCAACTTAAAGAAGGAAAGGCTTATGAAGATACAAGAAGCCTATAGAACACCAAACTAGACCCCCCAAAAAAGTCCCCTTGCCCCATAATAATTAAACAACTAAATGTACAGAATAAAGAAAGAATGTTAAGAGCAGCAAAGGAAAAAGGCCAAGTGACTTAGAAAGGCAAACCCATCAGAATAACACCCGATTTCTCAATGGAGACTTTGAAAGCCAGAAGGACCTGGACAGATGTAATGCAGACATTAAGAGACCATGGATGGCAGCCTAGACTAATATACCCAGCAAAACTTTCAATCATCATAGACAGAGTGATCAAGACATTCCAAGACAAAACCAGATTTAAACAATACTTATCCACAAACCCAGCCCTACAGAAAGCACTAGAAGGAAAATTCCAACCCAAGGTAGTTAGCTGCACCCATGAAAACACAGGTAATAGGTAATCTCACACCAGCAAATTCCAAAGGAGGGAAACACACACACACACACACACACACACACACACACACACACACACACACACTACCACCACCACCAAAACCAAAAATAGTAGGAATTAACAATCACTATCATTAATATCCCTCAATATCAATGGAATCAAATTACCTATTAAAAAGACACAGGCTAACAGAATGGGTACTAAAACAGGACCCATCCTTCTGCTGTATACAAGAAACACACCTGAACCTCAAAGACAGACATTACCTCAAGTAAAGGGTTGCGAAAGATTTTCCAATCAAATGGACCTAAGAAACAAGTTGGTGTAGCTATCATACTATCCAACAAAATAGACTTCAAACTAAAATCAATCAAAAGAAATGGAGAATGACATTTCATATCCATCACAGGAAAAATCCATCAAGATGAAGTCTCAATTCTGAATATCTATGCCCCAAACACAAGTGCACCCACATTTGTAAAAGAAACATTACTAAAGCTTAAATCACACATGAAACCCCCACACTAATAGGAGGAGAGTTTAACACCCCACTCTTACCACTGGACAAATCTGCCAGACAGAAACTTAACAGAGGAATAAGGGAACTAACAGATGTTATAACTCAAATGGACTTAACAGATATCTACAGAACATTTCAACCAACCACAAAAGAATGTCTCTTCTTCTCAGCACCTCATGCAACCTTCTCTAAAATTGACAACATACTTGGTAACAAAGAAAATCTCAATAGATTAAAAAAAATTGGAATAACACCCTTTATCTTATCAGATCACCATGGCTTAAGATTAGAATTCAACAGCAACAACACAAACTGCAGAAAGCCTACAAACTCATGGAAATTTAACACTGTTCAACTGAATCACCCCTGGGTCGTGGAAGAAATAAAGAAAGAAATTAAAGACTTTCTAGTATTCAATGAACATGAATGCACAACATACCCAAACTTATGGGACACTATGAGAGCAGTGCTAAGAGGAAAGTTCATAGCACTAAGTACCTACATAAAGAACATGGAGAAATCTCACACTAGTGTCTTAACAGCACACCTGAAAGCTCTAGAACAAAAGAGGCAAACTCATCGAGGCAGAGTAGACAACAGGAAATAACCAAATTGAGGGCTGAAATCAATAAAATAGAAACAAAGAGAACAATACAAAGAATTAACAAAACAAAGAACTGGTTCTTTGAGAAAAATCAACAAGATAGGCAGACTCTTATCCAAACTAACTAAAAGGTTGAGAGAGAATATCCAAATTAACAAAATCAGAAGTGAAAAGGGGGATATAACAACAGACACTGAGGAAATCCAGAGAATCATTAGGTCATACTTTGTAAACCTATACTCCACAAAACTGGAAAATGTAAAAGAAATGGACAGTTTTCTGGATAGGTACCATATACCAAAATTAAATCAAGACCAGATAAACAATTTAAATAGACCTATAAACGCTAAGGAAATAGAAGCAGTCATCAAAACCTCCCAACCAAAAAAAAAAGCCCAGGGCCAGATAGTTTCAGCACAGAATTCTATCAGAATTTCAAAGAAGAGTTAATATCAATACTTCTTGAATTGTTCCACCCAATAGCAACAGAAGGAACACTGACAAACTCTTTTTACAAGACTATATTTACCCTGTTACCCAAACCACACAAAGATTCCACTAAGAAAGAGAATTACAGACCAGTTTCCCTCATGAACATCTATGCAAAAATACTCAATAAAATACTGGTAAACTGAATCCAAGAACACATCAAAAAAATCATGAACCATGATCAAGTAGGCTTCATCACAGAGATTAAGGGGTTCAACATAGGAAAATCTGTCAATGTAATCCACCATATAAGCAAACTGAAAGAAAAAAAATCACATGATCTTCTCATTAGATGCTGAAAAAGCCTTTGACAAACCCAACACCCCTTTATGATAAAGGTCTTGGAGAGATCAGGGATACAAAAAACATACCTAAACATAACAAAGGGAATATACAGCAAGCCATCAGCCAATATCAAGGTGAGTGGAGAGAAACTCAAAGAAATTCCACTAAAATCAGGAAGAGGAGAAGCCTGTCCACTCTCCTCATATCTATTCAATATAGTACTCCAAGTTCTAGCTAGAGCAATAAGACAACTAAAGAAGATCAAGGAGATAGAAATTGGAAAGGAAGATGTTAAACTTTTTCTATTTGCAGATGATATGATAGTATATATGAGGGAGTGATCCCAAAATTTCTACCAGGGAGTTGCTACAGCTGATAAACACCTTCAGAAATGTGGCAGCATACAAGATTAACTAAAAAGATCAGTAGCTGTCCTATATACAAAAGATAAGCTGAGAAAGAAATCCAAGAAACATCACCCTTTACAATAGCCACAAATAACATAAAATATCTTGGGATAACTCTAACCAAACATGTGAAAGACCTGTATGACAAGAACTTGAAGTCTTTGAAGAAAGAAATTGAAGAAGATATCAGAAAATGGCAAGATCTCCCATGCTTTTGGATATGTAGGTTCAACATAGTAAAAATGGCAATCCTACCAAAAGCAATCTACAGATTCCATGCATTTTCCATCAAAATCCCAACACATTTCCTTATAGACTCAACTTCACATGAAAAAACAAAAAACCCAGGATAGCCAAAACAATCCTATACAATAAAAGAACCTCCAGAGGCATCACCATCCCTGACTTCAAGCTCTACTATGGAGCGACAGTAATAAAAACAGCTTTGTATTATCATAAAAACACTCTTGCGGATCAATGGAATCTAATTGAAGACCCTGACATTAATCCACACACCTATGATCACCTGATTTTTGACAAAGAAATCAAAATTGTACAGCAGAAAAAAAGAAAGCATCTTCAACAAATGGTGCTGGCATAACTAGTTGTTGGCATGTAGAAGAATGAAAATAAATCCTTATGTATTGCTATGCAGAAAACTCAAGTCCAAATGAGTCAAAAACCTCAACATAAATCCAGTTACACTGAACCTGATAGAAGAGAAAGTGGGAAGTAGCCTTGAATGCATTGGCACAGGAGACCACTTCCTAAATATAACACCAGTAGCACAGACACTGAGAGCAACAATTAATAAATGTGACCTCCTAAAACTGAGAATCTTCTATAAGGCAAAGTACACAGTCAACAAGACAAAACAGCAGCCTACAGAATGGGAAAAGATCTTCACTAACCCACATCTGACAGAGGGCTGATCTCCAAAATATATAAAGAACTCAATAAATTATTGGTCAAAATATCAAATAATCCAATTAGAAAGTGGGGTACAGATTTAAATAAAGAATTCTCTACATAAGATTTTCAAATGCAAAAGATATTTAATGAATTGCTCAATATCCTTAGCCATTAGGAAACTGCAAGTCAAAATGACTCTGAGATACCATCTTACACCTGTCAGTTTGGTTAAGATAAAAAACACTGATGACAGCTTATGTTGGAGAGGATGTGGAGTAAGGAGAACACTGCTCCACTGTTGGTGGGAGTGCAAATTTGTACAACCACTCTGTTAATCAGTATGGTGGTTTATCAGAAAATTGGGAATCACCCTTCCTCAAGGCCCAGCAATACCACTTTGGGCATATACTCAAAAGATATCCAATCATACCACAAGGACACTTGCTCAACTATGTTCATAGCAGCATTATGTGTAATAGCCAGAGCCAGAAACAACCTAGATGCCCCTCACCCAAAGAATGGATAAAGAAAATTTACACAATGGAGGATTACTAAGTGGTAACACAATGACATCATGAAATTTGCAGGCAAATGGATGGAACTAGAAAGAATAATCCTGAGTGAGGTAACCCTGACCCAGAAAGACAAACACAGTATGTGCTCAATAATAAGTGCATATTAGATGCAAAGCAAAGGATAACCAGGATACAATCCATAACCCCAGAGAAGCTAGATAAAAAGGAAGACACAAAGAGGGACATGTATGGAGTGTCCCATTTAAGGGGGTTTGGTTATAAACTGTTAATGGTCATAGTCAATCTTTTTCTAAAGAAGTAAGAGTGACATGATATAAAAATGATGAGGAAAATGGTAGATTATTATGAAAAAAAGGGTAGATTATTGAATCTGCTTTAATCCAAAGAACAAATGTTAATCAAAATATTTTACATTGGTATAGATTTTAGTTTATTGATACAAATTTAAAGTCAATTTCATTATATTATATGTAAATTTCTGCTCTTGTTTAAGGTATTGTGTTTATATAGCTCATTTAAAAATGTAATGTATAATTTAAAAAGTTATAAATAATAGTCAAAACATATTAGTTATGTTTTCTAAGTATATAAAGATGTATTTCAATTAGGTAGGTAATCTTTAAATATTTCAAAGACCTACATAGTACGGCCTTTAAAGTGTTTTAAGAATGTATACTGTTCTCGATAGTGAGACATGTGTGCTCCTGGCAGCAACAATTACTTCAAGACAATAGTAGGCATCCTTATGAAGAAATGCTTATGGAGTTTGCTTTCAATGTGGCAAGGCTAGACACTTTGGCAAAAAAAACTATAAGAACCTGGACTGCTTGACAGTATGCTATATTAACTGGACATGAAGGACCCATAGAAAATTGGCTATTAAACTTTCCAAAACAAGGCAGAATGGTCCTTCAATTTACTGCTTCACAGAAGAAACTGCCACATTCTACAGGACACTGAGGAAAGTGACTGATGAATTTTGACAATATAGGTAGGACAGTCCTTCAAATTTCCTGCTTCACTAACAAGTCTGCCAGATTCTCAAAGCCTATAGGCTGAAGATGGATGCCCCAATGTTACAGAAGAACTTTGGGTGACTGTCCAGGCAACCAGATGTCTTCGTCATTTCCATAGTTTTGGAAGTTGCTTGCAATGTACTTCCTGTTTACTCAGGTAATATTATATCCTTCTAGAGTGTTTGATGGAGTTGAAGACTAGATAGTTATAATTATAGTTTTCCTTAGTTATGACAAAAGATAAATTAGATATGAAACTTTAAACTCACAAAGATAGGATAGATGATAGAGTATTTTCTTTAATTTTTCCAAATACAAATAGACTAGATATTGTAACTGTAATTCTTGCTTGGTAACTGTTTTGTTACATGCATATTTACTATCTTAAAGTTAAACCTTGCTTTTTGATTAGACAGAAAGGGGGAAATGTTATGGGAGGACACTTCTGTATGCTGTGAATATGTATTACTCTCATTGGTTAATAAAAAGCTGACAGGCTGGTAGTTGGGTAGGAAGTTAGGCAGGAAAGCCAAACTGAGAATGCTGAGAAGGAAAAGGGTGGAATCCAGAGTGACCACCAGATGTAGAGGAAGCAAGATGAGAATGTTGTACTGAGAAAAGTTACCACACCATATGGCTAAACATAGATTAGAATTATCTGTCAATTTAAGTGTAAGAGCTATTTTATAATAAGACTGAGCTACCGGCTGAGCATTTATAAGTAATATTAAGCCACCAAATCAATTATTTGGGAATTGACTGCTGGTTGGTTGTCAGTTGCTGATGGTACAGAAATTTCTGTTTACATAGCCAAGTGTTTTGTTTTGTTTTCAGTTTAAGCCCTATGTGGAAATTTGAGCCCCATATTGGGCGCCAAATTGTAGTTTTTTTTTTTTTAACTTGTTTGGCTCTTTTACTCTTTTGCTGTTTTGGGGACCCACTATCCAGTCCTCAAACAAAAACACACATGGAGGCTTGTTCTTACTTATGAATTCCTGGCCTTAGCATGGCTTGTTTCTTGCCAGTTTTTCTTAACTTAAATTATCTCATCTACCTTTTACCTCTGGGCCTTTTCCTTTTCTTACTTCTGTAATCTTACCTTCACTCTTACTCCATGGCTTGCTGGGTGGCTGCTCCCTAGCATCCTCCTCTCTTTGTTCTCTTGCTCTTTTCTCTTGCTCCTCCCAGATTTCTCCTTTTATTTATCCTCTCTGCCTGCCAGCCTCTCCTATCATTTTCCTTCCTCACTATTGGCCATTCAGCTCTTTATTATACCATTAGGTGTTTTAGACAGACAAAGTAACAGTTTCTCGAGTTAAACAAATGCAACATGAAAGAATATCATACATCTTTGCATCATTAAAACAAATGTTCCACAGTATAAATAAATGTAACACATCTTAAAATAATATTCTACAACACATTTACTCATTGATTTGTGCTTTTTTGTTTTTATTGTTTTGTTTGTTTTTGGAGAGTATGTTTAATAATACTTTAGTTATAAAAACAAGCAGAGGCCAGGTTTGGAACCTCAGTTAATTTATGTTCTCATTATTCTGTGCTTATGTTTTTATGAACTAGTAACAATAAGTTTGTAGATAGGCTGTTGTTTACATATACCAAGTGCCTTGAGCATTACTGCTGTGTGCTTTGATGAGAAATTCTGACATCTAAGTAGGCACCATATCTGAGAGTTCCCAGATAGTTCCAGGAAAGGGGAATATATCATTTATTTTGTGAATGGTATTCCTTTAGAACATCTGTTTCCAATTTTCTCTCCATAACTTGGGGATTCCTGTGAGAACACAGTAGAAGATGCTCAGGGATAGGGACATCAATCTTGAGTTGTACCAACTCCAAAGAAATGTTGAACTCTTTGTAAGAAAGCCTATTTCCCACCCTTGTTATAGCTTATAAGGACTCTAATCAAGCTCTTCAAGCAGTCTATCTATTCCTTATCCTCCCTGATCCAGGTCCCACATAAAGCTTTATTGACATCTCAGAGCATCATGCCTCAAAGGTGGTTGGTATCTTAGATTTCACCAGAGTGAAACTAACTTTCCTTTTTAGGATCTCAATAGTATCATTTGCTGTTTAATTCATTCAATAAAGACTTAAGTTTCTAACACCCAGAGGCCTTTTATATAATGAAATCTTTAAATAGAAATGTGACCTAGAAATGTATGGCTAAAAGAAATGATTGAAAGACTAAATGAGCGACCCGGAGAGGTGGCTCTGAGGACAGGCGCCTGCCCCCGGCGGCCGAGGTGGCGAGTTCGATTCCCGCGACCGCCAGTCCATCCGAATGAGTGACGTCATCGTCATTCATGGGGGAGGGAAAGAAAGACTAAATGGTAGGTTTTGAGTTGTGTGTGTGTTGAGTTGGGTTGGAGCACTACAAGTTTTATCCCACTTTCAGTTATAGCAGAAGAGGTTATTGAATGGGCTATGATTTCAGATCACTTTGTTCTTGTATCAGATCTGAAATATTACATTTCAGCACAAACCTCAGATTCTGATGGAAATTGCTCCTCTCAACACTTTCTTAGCAAGTTGTAGCTCATGCTATGGATGAATAGCTGCCAGGTATTTGGCATGAACCTCCCCATAGAAAGGCTGCCTTCTAGGATCATAGAACTAGTGGGAGTTTAGAGAGATGCATCCAACTGCCATCACTTAATGCTTAGGCACCATGGCTGTGAGCATCCCTGTTTGTGTTCACATCTCTTGCTTTTAGTGGAAAGAGAAGCAAACCTTGGGTCTTCTAGGTACCCTGCACTAGGCCTTCCTTTCTTTGGTGGAGGTATTCTGTACTCACTGTGTGTAAGGCCCTGGGAGAGGTGAGAGAAAATGGAGTGAAGATGTATCCTGGAGCTAGAAGTCCTGGTTACAGGTCAGGCTCCAGTTTTTTCTGGTTTTCTGTTTTGGTTAAGTCATCTATAACTTATTGGGTCCTCACTTACA
Organism: Peromyscus nudipes; assembly: GCA_902168325.1. Classification (NCBI taxonomy): domain Eukaryota; kingdom Metazoa; phylum Chordata; class Mammalia; order Rodentia; family Cricetidae; genus Peromyscus; species Peromyscus nudipes. The sequence continues at coordinate 30,939 of CABHPH010134357.1, read as the reverse complement.
CATGTATCACAATTTTCCTTTGTCACTGGGCTTGTGACAAGTAAAATCCCATTGTCCTTTGCACCTCACACTCCTGTTTCTCAGTCTCTGTGTAGGCAAGTTTCTTTTCTTTTGGAGGCTTTTCAGGATGTTCTTAATGTTAGTTTGCTCTAACACTACTCATGTTAACTGGTTTTCCTAAGTTACCATGCTGTCTCTCAGGTTTCTCTACTATGAGCTTGATATTTTTTTTCTTGGAAAATCAGCTAGCTGTGTGTGTGTGTGTGTGTGTGTGTGTGTGTGTGTGTGTGTGTATGAGAGGGGACTGTCTGAGGCTCTGTAAATCTCCCCTTTCCTCATCAGTGAACGTTAGCATCTTGTCTATATCTACTAACAGTGTGTTGGTAGCAAAATGGTGAATTTTAACTTCCATGGTATCTGTACACTCAGTTGTCTAAATTGAATCCTGGTGATATAACAATGAATAAAACGGAGACTTTATGTCTGGGTTTTTAATTTGATTCCACCAATCAACTTATTTGTCTTTATGCCAACACCTGTAAGACAGACTTTTCTTTCCCATACACTAGTTCCCAAATAACCAACACAGAGACTTTAATATTATAAATTCTCAGTTGACAGCTCAGGTTACTAGCTAACTCTTACATTTTAAATTAACCCATATTTCTTATCTACCCTCTGCCACAAGGCCAAACCTTCTTTCAACATGGCACAATCATCTTGCTTCTCTCTGCTTCTCTCATGACTCATTAGACTCCACTCTTCTTCCTCCCAGAATTCTCTCTGCTCCTAAATTCCTGCCTAGTTATTGGTCAATCAGCTTTTTATCAACAATGAGAGCAACACATTTTCATAGTGTACAGAAAAATTATTCCACAGCAAATACCATGCTGTTTTCATTAGTATAGTTCTGTTGTACAACTTGAAATCTAAATCTGGAATGGTGAGACCTCTAGTGGTTCTTTTATTATTCAGGATTGTTTCAGCTATCCTGAGTTTTTTGTGTTTCTATATGAAGTGAAGATTGTTTTTTCAATTTCTATGAAGAAGTGGTGTTAGAAATTTAATGGGGACGTCATTCAGTCATTAGATTGCTTTTTGTAGGATGACCATTTTCACAATATTATTTCTATTAATCCATGAACATGGGAGATCTTTTCATCTTCTGGTATCTTTTTCAACTTCTTTCTTCAATGTCTTAAAAGGTTTTAATCATACAAGTCTTTCCCTTGCTTGGTTAGAATTACCCCAAGGGTTTCTGTTGTTGTTTGGTTTTGATGCTATTGTGAAAGCTATTGTTTCCTTGTTTTCTTTCTCAGTCTGTTTGCCTTTATGTATAGGAAGGCTACTAATTTTTCTGTGTTAATTTTCTGTCTTGCTATGTTGCTGAAAGTGTTTATCACTTGTAGAAGTTTCCTGGTAGAGTTTTTTGGGGTCTTTAATACATACAATCATATCATCTGCAAATAAAGATACTTTGACTTGTTCACTTCCTATTTATATCCCTACAGTTGTCTTATTGCTTTAGCTAAGGGACTTCAAGGACTATCTTGAGTGGGTATGGAGAGAGTGCACATTCTTGTCTTGTTCTTAATTTTAGTGGAAATTCTTCAAGTTTCTCTCCTCTTAGGTTGATGTTAGCTGCAAGCTTGCAGTAAATTGTCTTTATTACTTTGAGGTATGATCCTTGTATCTCAAGTCCCTCTAGCACTTTTATCATGAAGAGATAGTGAATTTGTCAAAGGTCTTTTTTTTTTTGTCTAATTAGATGATCATGTGTTTTTTTGTCTTTCAATCTGTGTATGTGGTGTATTACATTTATCAATTTACATATATTGAACTATCCCTGCATCTCTGGGATGAAGTCAAGTAGATTATCGTAGACATTCTTTTTGATGTGTTCTTAGATTCAGTTCACAATTATTTTATTGAAAATTTTTGTATCTACATTCATAAGGGATATTGGTCTATAATTTCCTTTTGTATTGTTGGGTCTTTGTGTGGTTTTGGTATTACAGTAATAGTGACTTCATAAAAAGAATTATAAAATGTTCCTTCAGTCTCTTTGTGGAATAATTTGAGGAGTACTGGCATTAATTCTTCTTTGAGGGTGTAGTAGAATTCTGTGCTGATTCCATCTGGGCTGACTCTGGGCTATGTTTCAGTTGGGAGACATTAAATTACTGCTTCTATTTTACTAGAAGGTCTGTTTAAACTGTTTATTTAATCTTGATTTAACTTTGGTAGGTCACATATATCAAGCAATTCATCCATTTTATTTAGGTTTTCCTGTTTGGTCGAGTACAGGCTTTTAAAATATGTCTTTATGATTCTCTGGATTTCCTTTGTGTCTGTTCTCATGGCCTTCTTTTCATCTCTAATTTTATTCACTTGGATCCCCTCTCTGTGTCTCTTAGTAAATTTTGCTAAGGATTAGTCAATCTTATTGATTTTTGCAAATAACCAACTCTTAATTTCATTGATTCTTTGTATCGTATTTTCTTTCTATTTCATTTATTTCAGCTCTGTATTTAATTGTTTCTTGCAATTTTAGGGTACTATTTCTTTTTGTTGCTCTAGAACTTTAAGGTGCACCTCTAAGTTACTTACCAACCTGAGATCTCTCCATTTTTTAATTTTTTAAGTAGCACTTCATGCTATGAACTTGCCTTGTAGAACTGCATTCATTGTGTCATTTATACCACCTAGTTTTATGTCAACCTGACATAAGCTAGAGTTACATGAAACCCAATTGAGAAAATACCTCAATAAGATGCAGCTGGAAGGCATTTTCTTAATTAGTGACTGGTAGGTGAGAGGCCAGCCCACTGTGGGTAGTGACATCCTTGGGTTGGTGGTCCTGGGTTCTATAAGGAAGCAAGCTGAGTAAGCCATGTGGAGCAAGCCAGTAAGCAACACTCCTACGTGAGCTTTGCATCATCTCCTGCCTCCAGGTTCCTGCCCTGTTCAGTTCATGTCCTGACTTCCCTCAGTGATAGACTGTTACCTGGGAGTAAGCAGAATTAAATTCATTTCTCCTCAAGTGGCTTTGGTTATGGTGTTTCATCACAGCAATAGTAACTCTAGTTAGGACATGTTTTTGGGTATATTGTGTTTCATTTTCATTCAATTCTAAAAGGTTTTTAATTTCCTTCTTGATTTCTGCCTTGACCCATTTTTAATTCAGTAGTGAATTGTTCACTTTCCATGAGTTTGTATGCTTTGTGTTGTTCATATCCAGCTTTAATTCATGGTGGTCAGCTAGAATGTAGGGTGTTATTTCAATTTTCTTATCAGATAATGATCTTTTTAACAAAACTGACAAAGCCAGGCAGTGGTGGCACACATCTTTAAGCTTTAATGACAGAACTTGGGGAGGGGGCAGAGGCAGGAGGATAATTTATATCTACAAAAAAAGAGTTCCAGGATAGCCAGGGCTATACAGAGAAACCCTGTCTTGAAACACCAAAAAGGTTTTAAAACATAATAAAAACTGACAAATATAAAGATGGAATAAGCATCTTCTTTACTGCTAGTTTGTATTGTTTTCTTGTGTATTTTATGAAGTAAGACCTTTGAAATTTATAGCTTGTAGTTCCTCATTACCTGGTGACACTCAGGTAAGGGGATAGATATATCCCAGGTATATTAGCTATGTTCTATCAATGCTCTTATAAAGGTAATGTAGCCATAAGTTTCTCTGGTCCTGCCCAGCCCCGCGATTGGGCTGAATCTCTCCCATCCATGTCCCTCAGCCATTTAGTGCCAAGTAAACACACAGAGGCTTATATTACTTACAAACTGTGTGGCCCATGGCTTCTTGCTTCTTGCTTCTTGCTAGGTAGCTCATATAACTTAACTCAACCCTTTACTATTAATCTATGCATTGCCACGTGACTTCAATGCTTACTGGTACTTTCACATCTTGCTTCTCCTTGTGGCAGCTTGTAACATCTCCCCCACCTCTGCCTTTCCTCTTCCTGTCTGTGCAGTTCGAATGTACCACCTAACCTTATTCTGCCTCACCATTGGCCAAATAGCTTTATTTATCAACCAATCAGAGCAACACATATTCACAGCATGCAGAAAGACATCCACAGCAAGGCAATAATAGAGAAATGACCAATATAGATAGTACTTGCTTTACATAGCCCTAAATTGAGGTGATTATGTTTTTTTAATTACTTAAGTTGTATGGTTTTTCCATAAGAACATACATTTTCAGCAAACTTGCTGAAACTCACGCAGTCAATGAGGTTTATCCAAGAGTAGATTTTGTGGGAGAATAGCACAGTCATTCCCTCCAAATGAGGAAAATGTCTTTTCTTAAAACAGTCAGGAGCTCTGTTTTCAGAATGGTGCTGAGATAACAGCCTGAGAATGTATCACTTGTGCTATAATTGTATCTCACTCTAAAATAAAACCATGATTCAGTCATTCATATTATTCTCCTTCTGTTGGATCTAATTTCTAATATGGATTTCAAAACAGGTCCAGTTTCTAAATATGAAGATGTTCTGTAGAGGCTGCAATGTAGCCTCCTTGAGGTGCAGACTACAGTAAGGGTCAAGTTAGCCAAGTTCAATTCTCATGTAAAAGACACTCTGACACGGAGACTAGAGCTCAGGAGGTCACCAGACCACTGAGATTTGACCCCTTGGTAAAAGATGAGTGGAGAGAAGAATGAGTGCTGAGCATCTCAAAGAAACACAGCCCAATACACCAGGTAAATTGCATGTTGTAGTTATTGAAGTTCAAAAGGCTAGTAAGTTTGGGAGCCCAGAGAAAATGCAACCCTGACTCCAGAGCTGCTTAGAATCCTCCTTGAACTTCTTGGAAGCAATGGGAGGTGAGATGAGCTCAAGGCAGGGCAGCCACAGAGTTCTGGCATCCTGAGTGACAAGCATCATCTCTAGCTGTCAGTAGCCTCCGTTGTCTCTTGGTACTTTGCAAATTTAGTTTTCCATGGAGACTTTTGGCATATTGTGCCATGTAATTATTCACTTTTTCATTATTTTGGTGGGTTGTTGTGTCTGAGGCATGCATAATGATAGAGCTCACAATTACAAAAGTGAAGAAGACAGAACTCTGTGAGTTTAAAGAAAAATAGAAAAGGGCAACTGCTCCACCTTCATGCATGATGAGAATTATGGAGAAATTCTGTTTTCAATCTTCTCTTCTTTTTTCAGCTTTCTATAAATAGTATGCATTACTTACATACTAAAAACAAATTAATCTGTGGCCTAAAGTTCCCATAACTTATACTGGGCAGTTTATCCTTTGTGGAGGGAGACTCTTGAGTAGGCTGAGTGGTGGTCTTCGGCCAAACAGTTCTTAACAGTTCCAATGATATTTCCCTTGAGTCCTGCTGAGCATGTGAATGAAATTTTTATTTGAACCTGATTTCCAAAGGGAGCATGAGGCTGAGAAATCGGCCCCCGATGTACATAGCTATTCAATCGGTACTACATATAGTACTACAGGCAGCACTCTGCTAAGAGCATCAGGCGAACCACCAAAACTGACTGACAAAACAGGAGAGGCATGTTTTTATCTCTTGCCAAATTGAAAATTGGACAGGTGACTGTGACTGGATCCTGGTCCTGTGTCCCCAGTCAGCTTCATTCCACTGGGAGGTCTCAGCAGCCCCCCAGTCACCTCCTCTACCAGAGTGCAGCCTCCCCTGCTACTCAAGAAGAGGACTAGCAACTTTTGTGGGGTCCAGACGTGGGATATTCTCTAACTAGCTTGCTCTGAGTCACGGGCACCCTGTCAGCTTTGTGATCAGCTGGCTGAGAACTGGATGGAATGAGAGGAAGTGGGCAGGTCCCCTTAGGAACTCCAGGAAATTAACAGTAGTGTCTCCCTGCAGAAGAGGAGAGGTGGACAGCTTCACAGGGCAAACCAACAGTGTCCACAGGCAAGACTTCCGAGGACACAGAGGCTTATCTGAAATTAATGTGCTTGAAAATAGGCAGCTTGTGATTTCTTCATGGAAAACATAATAGAAACATGGGATAAGAAAAAGACAGTGACACCGGGAGGTGGTGGTGCACACCTTTAATCCCAGTACTCAGGAGGTGGAGGAAGGTGGATAGATCTCTGTGAGTTTGAGACCAGCCTGATCTACGAAGTGCGATCCAGGATGGGCTCCAAAGCTACACAGAGAAAGTCTGTTTCAAAAAACCAAAAAATAAAAAAAAAGGAAGAAAGAAAGAAAGAAAAAGGAAGGAAGGAAGGAAGGAAGTATGAATGGAGCCAGAAACCTATAGGTGTGAGGGACCAGAAAAGCCTAGAAGG
>CABHPH010134357.1:0-23578 GCA_902168325.1 Peromyscus nudipes | reverse complement strand
GCACAGAGACTTATATTGCTTTCAAACTGTATGGCCGTGGCAGGCTTCTTGCTGGCTGTCCTTATATCTTAAATTAATCCATTTTTATAATTCTGTTCCTTGCCACATGGCTCGTGGCTTACCGGCATCTTTACAGGCTGCTTGTCCTGGCGGTGGCTGGCAGCGTCTGGCAGCAACTCCTTCCACCTTCCTGCTCTTTTAATTCTCTCTGTTAGTCCCACCTATACTTCCTGCCTAGCCACTGGCCAATCAGTGTTTTATTAGCAACACATTTGCCATACAGAACATCCCACAGCAGTGGTGTGTGTGTGTGTGTGTGTGTGTGTGTGTGTGTGTGTGTCCCAACCTCCATTACTCTGTCACTGAGAACACACACTCCTCTAGCAAACAGACAAGCTGTGGCCATTTAAAATTGCATTTAACTTACTATATTTAAGTTAATAACTGCATTAATTTAATTAATTTAAAAATACATTTACACTGCATTTCGGTGTCATTGTTTCCTCTAGGTGACATGACCAGGGCTGACAAAATACCTTGGCCCACAGTTCTGTCAGGGAGCAAAGCAAAGATTACAGTGAGAGATGAATATAGTAATGCAATGGGATGGGTACCATTCCCTTGGAGAAGGAGGAAGATCAACAAACTGGCGACCATAATTCCCTCTTGCCCCTCAGAATGCTTGCACTCTTCTGGGGTCTGGACTATACAGGTGGAAGGCTGATCTCACCAAGGAGTAAGACCTTTTAGTGGTACATATTGTGTGAATGTGTGTGTGTTCCTGTGTGTGAACCTCTGTGAGGAAGCCGGGGGTTGGCATTAGGTGTCTTCCTTTATTGTCTTCCCTCTTATTTTGCAACCGGAGTCTCTCCCTGATCCTGGAGCTCACAATTTGTCTACATTGTCTGTCCAGAAAGCTATCATTCAATGCTGATTCCATTCCACCCATCCTTCTGTCTCCCCAGAGTTGTGATTCCAGGCATGTGCCATCATGTCCTCTTTTTGAGGTAAGTGCTGGAGCCCCCAATTCCTGTTCTCATGCTCGCACAGCAAGCGCTTCACTGACTAAGCCATGTCCCTGGTCCCTGGTCCAGATTTTGTCAGTTGTCACCCATGCTGACGTGAGCCTTTGGTTGACACAGCTGCTTTTGAGTCACCCATGGCCTTGTGTGTAACACCAATACACTCCCTGGTTTGCCAAGCTGGACTTGGATGGAAACATTTGTTTGCTCTGTTCTCTATCTGGGATGAATATATGCTTATGTCTCACATGATGGCTATCTCACTCAGAGATGGGGAACTTTGAATAACTTATGTAGGTCATTTTGAGGGAGGCAAGAGTAGGAACATCCCAGTGAGCTGGGGTGCCTCCTCTTAAAAAAGGGCAAAAGGGCAAAAACTTTCCCTCCTATGGGTAATTGTGTTCAAACACATCCTAATAGGAGAGATTAAAATAAAGTAATAATAAGATTCCAACCAACCCAGCTTATCATCTTTTATGTATCTATGATGGAGTGTAGATACACTTAAAATTGTGAGATGCATGGCCTGATCTACACATGTTCAAATTGTCCAAAGTTATGCAGCAACCAGTCTGTCAATCAAGATAAAGATACAGCCCAATCTCTGTCCTAGGGATTGGCTCCTCTGTCTAGGCAGACTCATAAAGAACTGAGGCTCTTTGTCCACACATTTGCTCCATCTTGCTCCCATCTGTCTTCTATGCTTTTGTTCTCACTTGAATGAATCTATACTTTGACTTTTGCTGTTCTAGACTTTGCTCAACTCTTTGTCCAAGACACAAAGAACTCAGATACTGCCTCCCAGAAGACCTCCGAGCCCCTCTGGTAGCTCTGCTGTATGGAGAGACCAGACCAATGCTTTTTTTGGAGTAGGATCAGCTGGTGTGTAGGGAACAGACCCTTGAAGGCCTTTGCAGGAGCTATAATCTGCTGTTTGGTTTGGACCCCACTTTGTGTATTATCTATAGGAATATACACTTTTGTCTGTAAGGTCTCTGATGAAAATTTCATCAGTGTTCTTAAAATGCCAGCTCAGAAGGATGAAAAGTGGAAACTAACATGACAGGTTACTGTCTCTTCTATTTAGTTTCAACCCCCTGAATGCTACAGCAAAATTTCTCTTATAGTTACAAAAGTAGGAAAACACACACATATATGCACACATTTTTATAGAAATATTCCATACTCATACCCCTCAACACTTCGGGTCTCAACACTTGGATGTTTCCCATAGTGTGCACTTTCCAATGGGCTCTAGAACAGCAGATAATCTGCTTGGATGGCCCTGAATCTACTTAGTTTTTCTGGGCCAGGTTGTGAGTCTGCTTATGGGTACAGGTTTCATTCAGTGTCCACTCCTGGCCTGTTTAACAGAAAACTGCTTGCCATGGGCTGAATGTTTGTGTTCCCTCAGAATCCATATGTTGAAGCCTGAATCCCAGCATGATGGAATTGAAGGGTTGCGGTGGGGTCTTTGGGAAGTATTAAACGTTTGATGAAGTCACCAACGTGAGGCTCTTGGGATGGAATTTTGTAGGGAAGTGGGAAATGATTTAATTATATTATAATTTCAAAAAATAAGTCTTTTTTTAAAAGAGGAAGCAACACAAGATAAATATCAGGATGAGGCAGAAGATAATCACCTCTAGGCAAGAAAGTGACTCTCAGATCCCACTTTGCCAGCACCCTGATCTTGGACTTCCTGCCTCCAGAACTATAGGAAAGGATGTCTGTAGCTTAAGCCATCATGTCTGATACATTGTAAAGCAGTCCACCCTGACCAAGACACTCTCTTTCTTTTGTTTCAGGTTGAGTACCATAAAACAACTCTCTACCACTGTGTCCTAAATGGCTATCAATAGGCATGAAATTATTAGTATCAGTTATCTAGTGGGCATAAACCAAAACAATGCTTATGAAAAGTTGTAATAAATAATATGATACCATATTTTATTTCAGCAATACAAACTCAAAATAGTATAAAATAGTTCCTAGTACACATGAGAAATCGGTCATAGGATCACATGAATACACTAAGATTCATGGATGCTTCCGTAAAACAGGGTAATGTTTGCAAGTACACACACACACACACACACACACACACACACACACACACATGCTTGCTTATATATCCTCTCATAGAATTTAAGTTACTTCTACAATACAGAATAAATGCTATGGGAAGGTTATTTTATTACTGTTTAGGGAATAATGGCATGATAAAGAGTCTGTCCATGTTCAGTATAGACACATTCAAATATTTTCAATCCAAGCTTCATTGTATCTGCAGATGAGGGACCCATGGCTATACAGGACTGTGCAGTACTCAGGGACATTTTCTTCATCTTCCTGCCCTCACTTCTTTAATTTTCTAACATTCTCATTCCTGTAAGAAGGAAGTTCAAGGAGTACCTTTATTGCTTTGACTGCTTCTTGACTACAGGCATCTGAAAGATGTGGAACCTAAGTCCAGGGAGGTCACTAAGACCTACACATGTGCACACACTTCTACACTCCATTGCAATCAAAACAATTTTAGAGCTATAGTTAATTTTTGTAAATTAATAATAGAAAAAGTAAAGGTGCTACAGAGTAGCAGAGGAGGGGAAGCTCCCCAGAGGAATCATGGTCCTGATGTTTGGATGGACGATTTTCCACTGACTTGCCAGTAGGAAATTTAAATAACTAATTCTAGATTTAAACAATTTTTTTGACAACAGACATATTACTAGGCCATACACAATTTATTTTGGAATGTTCTCTACCAGGAATGACTGCCATGGCTTACAAAGGAGTTCGCTGCCTGTGGACTGTGGGACCAGTATACCTGGGAAAGAAGGCAGTTTGATCTGGGTCTCAGCAGACTTTAACTGGAACTGGAAGAGAGGAAGGAACACGGAGCTCCAGGTGGTCAGATGCCTCTGGGTTTCTGTTCTCTTCCACTGCTACACTGCCCTCTGATGATCCCAGAGCCCAGGACACTGGCATGAAGCAGGAATTCTTTATTTCAGTGAGCAAGGGTTCCAGAGGCCATCTTTTCCTACAGCTGGTGCCCCCACCATAGAGGCCATACATCCTTCTGAGCAATTGCAAACCTGTCAGGAAATTCTAGCAGGAGGAGGGGAGAAGCGAAGCCCCTCTGTAGATGTAAGTTTAACCCTCAAGAAGGGACTAAAGGCTTCATTAACCCTCACAAAAGGACACCCCACAGCCGAGAACAAATGATAGCTCTGTCTCATAGACAACAAGATGGAGTCCTAAGGCATTGGGGAAAGGTTGATGGCTACTAGGTGCATGAGACAATTGGTAGTTGAATCCCCCAGTCCCCAAGTCAGCTTTTATCTTCTAAACTGGGAGGTGTGGGAAGGGGTCTCACACTTTCCAGGAACAGAGAGGAGTGAGCAGTGGCCACTGGCTGTGGGCTGCTGTCCCTGGCTAGGTTGCTGAGTCTTGATCATTTCTTAGAAATTCTACAACTGTGATTGGCTCCCATCAAGGTTCTGGATTTTTCTGGCTCTGAGAGACTCCATTTTGGGCTTAGTAACTGATCTCCAGTGCCTGGTGTATTCTTTGGGGGAGTGGGTGGGGAGGGCTGTCTCCGTCTTGCCACTGAAACACTCAGCTCTGAGCTTAGGCAGATTTTTTCACGGACAACACAGGACACAACTATAACTATGTTCACTTGAGCAGCTACATATGTGTGTATGTAGTTGTGTTACATGTTATATGTGTACTCTATTACTTTTAAAGATATGAAAATTGTGTCCAGTTCAAATCATTCCTTATTATTCATTACCTTTGTTTGAAACCATCCCATATTATTTATTTTCTATTAACTATATGGTATTAATTAAACAAAAATAAAAGATAATGAACACTGGCAACTGCAGCCAGTAATAGTGGGATGAACTGGATGGTGAGGACACACGACCCTTCTCTTTAACTCTCTTCTTTTTTTCCAATATTTAATGTGGTGACCTTGATTAGGATGGTCTTTGGACCTCCCTTGTGACATGGGTATGACATTGTGTTGGCCTCCATTTCCACTTGCTCCCCAGTCCCTCCATATCTGTGGTTCAAAGAGAGCTGGATTACCTAAAGAGGTTCAGGCAGAAGGAGACAGAGACTCTCACATACTAAATTCCCCAATGAAAACCCAGAGAATAGGCTTGGATGCATTTCACTCAGGTTTCTGCCTCAATGACCTTTGATTATGGAACACTCACTTGCCTTTCAGAGACATTTATTCTTAAACAGCAGGTGGAGCTGTTCAGTCCAGTCCTCCTTGTCCTGTTGCCTCCCTGAAAGTGGCCAGAGCCAAATGGCTCTTCTGGATGTTTCTAAAGGCCACTTCCCTCACTTTGCTTTTCTCAGGGAAGCCCTAAGTCTAGTTCCCATCGTTCTTGTTTTCCTAAAATCCTGCAGCCATCAGATACCCTGTACATCTGACTGTCACAATTTACTTCATCTCCTCTAGGTCTCTACTGGAAACTAAAGTTCCTACAAAAAAAGCCACATCCATGTTAACAATTCTACAAGACTTCATGGTACTTCATGATCATCATGAATGGAATGTTTGAGATTCAGAACCAAATTATCTTCAGCTATGTTTACCCCGCCTAATAGCAATTCATTGGCCTTGTCTGTATCTGACCTAAAATCCTTGGGAATGTTACGTAAAAGCTTTCTGAATATAGTAATAGACCACTAGTTTCCAACAACCCAAAAGCTAATAATGTTATCAGACAGCATCTGAAGCAGATAGCAGAGATTTCCTTGACTTGCTGTGACTGCCTCTTGAGGTTTTTGCCAATGCATTTGAAAAATTCTGTAACCGTAAAACATTCAGGCAGTTGTTTCCACCTTGGAGCAACCTGGATTCATGTTCCTGGTCTATTGATATTCATGTTTGAATCAATAATAAACCATCTCTTATTCCCTTTAAAGTGAGAGCTGTTTTATGTTAACATCATCAAGGAGAGGGTGCAGGGACTATTCTGCCTAGTGGGCTCATTGCTATATCCATAAGCCTCAAAGCCAGGTCTGGAACTCAGTAACGACAAAGGAAAGGGAAATGGGATGGAGAGGGATGATTGTATGGGCAGTGGGTAGTGGTGGTATTGGGGAACCATCCTGTGTGTGTGTGTTAATGGGAAGCCATTCCACAGACATTTTCCTGTCTCTCTCCCAGCTTAGGAACCATAGAATGATCCTGAGTCCTCTTTACCCAACACCTATTCACCTCACATCTACCTCCAACACATGACAGGTGATCCTCCAGGACGGGCTATACAGTAGTAGGAAAAGTGCCTATCTTCATGGACGGTCTTTGGGCGGGCACATGTGTATGCACAGAAAGGAAGTGAGGCAGAGTCATGCACAGCAGTAGCTGCCTTGTCTTCTCACTAGGCAAAATGTTCGACTGGTTTTCTTTTCTTTTTTCCAAACGTGTGGAAAAAAGCAACTCACTCATTAGCAAGAAGGGTTAAGAGCAAAGGCAGAGGGGATAAGAGACCAGATACTGTACATTCATTCCCTTTTCAGTTTAAAGTCAGCCTTTCTCCTGCTGGTTAAATATCTACCAATGGAGATTATGCTTATATTTTTTTTCAGGATTTTAATTTTTAAAGTAAGTATAGTGTAATGTGACCTGAAGCACATTTGTCTGGAGCAAATTCCTGAAGAATCCAACATGTGTACGCATATGAACACATACTCATTTAAGTGCAGAAATTACAAAAACCCATGCCAGCTATTAAACTGGCTTTAACAGGCATCAGGTGGCATGTTAAATGTAGAGACCAATTGAGAATGTGAAACACTATCCAGATCTCAATTCACAGATTCTTCACACCCAAGAATTCTCAACAGATGGAAGCAGCCCATAAAACTAGAGGAAGGGTCTTCAGGGGAGCCAGCCAGTGCTACAGCAGATGCCTGAGCACTGAGCTGCCCTGAGAAATCTGAAACACTGGGCAAGACACATTGGGCCTTTGTCCAGAGCAAGCAGAGCAGCAATCCCCAACCTTCCCCAGCCACAGACAGGAGCCATACACTCCCAGGCCACGTGCAGCTGTCAGCTCACTAGGAGAAAATAAAAGCTTTGAGTGAAATAGCTACAGGCCTTGGATGTTACCAAGGAGTGTGTTTCAGCATTTTCCTCCAAATTAAATTGTACAGTAGCTCAAGCGACGACCTTGAACTTGCAGAGAGGAGTGCAGGGAACAGGACATCTTCCAGCTTGGGCTTGAGATGCACTCAACAAGGAGCTCATGTGGCTGATGTGATCATCTATTATGTAAAAAAAGAAAACACTAGAAACAATTATGTGAGTCTACCAATACTTGAAAATTTGCCTTGAGAAGGCAAAGCATGCTAACCTGTACACTCCAGGAGGATGGGGTGAAGTCTCTGGCTTCTTCCATCAGAAATTCCAGATACTATCAATTGCAAGTCACTAGGTTGCAGTTGTATCCCACTAAGGGAATGACTGCATTCAAACGTGACTTGTTCCTCCTTCCTCAGCCTTGTTAGCAGAATTCCAGAGAACAGGTGAACCTATGGCTGACAGGTCAGTGTGCAACCAGTGAAAGGTAAATGGGAGGCTTCCGAGTCAGAGCTGTTGGGACAATCTGCTGGGAGATCTTCAGGGGTTAGCATGCAGTAGCTCACTGGGGAAGCTACTTCACAAACCTACTGTCTTTCCCCCAGATTAGGAATCCCAGATTCTCTTTATCTCACATCTTTTTACCTCATAACTTGTAATACATACCAGGTGGTCTGCTACGAATGGGCCACACCATCACGAGAAGCAGTGCCTATCTTCAGGGAGGGGGCCTTTGGGAAAATGAGGCATGACAATGCCTTGGCAGTCGCTGTGGGTGGAGAGTGAAGACAATGGGGATACAGTAGGCAGGAGATGCCTGGAGTCTGGCAGACAGAGAAACCAGGACTGAAAAATGACTCTTGAGGACCATTAGGCATCTAGGGATAAAGTATTTTATGGAAACAACAGTTAAAATATAGGTAGTAACTTCAAAATTTCCCCAGATTTCTTAGAATGTTTTATCTATGAAGTTTTATGACAGCTAGGTTTAAACACTAGTTAACTTATCCTATTTAAACAATTCAGAATCAAAATAGATGATACAGTTTTTGAGACAAGAAACACTGGGCAGGAATACAGATACTCCAGACTTATGAATTACATTCCACTGGAAGTTGAAAATATGCTAAAAGTATGTATCATACACCAACCAAGCATCCTATCTTAGAATCCAGTGAACTTCAGAGCCCAGCTGCCAATGCCCAGAACCTTGAAAGGGCATAGAAGCAGTCTGTTGCTAGCCTTGGGAAAAATCAAAATTCAAACGATTTCTACCAGATGTTTAGGTTATTGCTGTCTTACTATAGTAAGGTTGAAAAATTGTACATCAAGGACCACCTGGAGCAGATTGCTCACAAACTGCTGCCATTTCTACATAACAGAATAGGCAGGCTGGGTGGTGCCCCATTCTGCCTCCTTGGTGAGGTCAGAGTACCAGCCTCCCCCATTATCGCTCCACTCACCTGCACTCTGTAGCCACTGTGAGTTCCTTAACCTTATTTCTTTGATCTGTTTTCTTTTCTGTGCAATAAACTGGACAGTTGATCACCCATGTCATTCCCAGAAACACCCTGAAACTGTAGTCTTGATGTGATTAAACACAATTAATTTTTTGTAAACCACTCATTATAATGAAGAACCACAAATCAGTACACACAATAATTTTTAGTGTCGGAGAAAATTCTGCAATGCAACTTAACTGTCGAGGATCAAAACTGACTTCTGCCAGACTAGACCCCAAGATTCATTTTCATACATACAAATGAGTCTTAGGATGTTTTTATTAACCTTGGTTTGTTTTCCTTTTGAGAGTTATTGAATGTGTGCCTTTGAGAAAAAGCTTAATTCTCAGATACTCTGTCAGCAAGGTGGATTCTTATTTAATCCTAAAGTTCTTGAGAATGAGATAATGTGACTGAGGGTTTATCCTAGCACAGCATTCAAGACACTGATAGTTATTTCACAACTGTGAGATGAACGGAGTGTTCAGCTAGTGAAAGACTCATTTTCATCCCCAAAGCACTGTGACTTAGTGTGTGCCTGGCTGCATCCGTCTGTCAGCTTCTGTCACTCAGAACAGCTAATGAGTCATTTTGGAGGCCCCTTCCATTCAAGAATACTCCTTTGATAGACCTCCTTTCCTTTTTCAACCAACACTCGATGGCAGTTAGTACATATAATGCCACTCATTGCAGAGTCTGACTCCCATTGGGTCTCATCTGTTCCCTAGTCACCAACATAGTATAAAACCAGAATTTTCACATTCTTTTTATGTGTTTTAATGCTTCAAACCTCATACTGTCAAGAAACACAGGTATCAGATGACCCTGCCCTTTTCACCGGTGAGGGAATGGAGGTCACCTGTTAAGCAGATGGTTCTTATCAGATAGTGGAGCAAGCTGATAAAAAGACTAACTGATCCCATCTCCCCCTGGCAATTCTTTTCTGCAGGATTTTGGATAAAGCAATGGAGCAAATCCTTATGACGGCAACTTAGGCAGAGGCACATATGCACCACAAGATGGGGGTCCTTACAGCGAGTGTGTGCCCAGGCAGCCCTGCAGCAATGACAGACCTCACTGTCATTTCCTGAGGTGATAAGTGGGTGAGTTAGGTTTGATGCTTTCAAAATGGTGATGAGATTAGTTCTCTTTACACTCCATTCAGCTTTAACTGGGACATCCTTGACCTCTTTAATCATTTCTCAATGTAACACCCTCAAGGTTACGGTTTCTCAAATAGTTCAAATGTGTTTCCTGACTGTAGATTTGTGACTATTTGTCTCTGCTGTTTAGCCTTCCAAACAGCCTTGATCCAAAAAAGACAGGATGCCACTTAAAAACATGGCAAGGAAGAATGATTTTCCAATGGCCTTGTCTCTCTGAACCCATTGGCTTGTATGCTACTCACATTGGAGCAGCTGAAGTCTTTTTCTGAATTTATGGGCTCCCGTTTAGGTGAGGATGGAATTGCTGAAATTTGAGACATGTTTAATATGTTTACATACTCTGGCAGCAGATTCAATGGTCAAATGGGCTGAAGGTCCCTGCTGTTTGCTGCAAAACTCTTGCTCTGTCTGTCTTCCCTCATTTTGAACAGTGCTCAAAGACACATGGAGCTGGGATTGCAGTGTTGAGTTCAAGTTCATTCCAGCACTTGCTTCCCATGGGATTTTGCTAAGGACCTTAATCTCCATGGGGCTGAAGTTCTTCACCTCTAAAGTAGGGGTAAAACTACCACTTGGGGCTCCCTGGGATTTATCATTCAGGCCAGAGGTTAAACATGTTGCAATGGGAATATAACTAATTCAAAATCAGAAATGCTCTGAAATTTGAGGCCAACTTGATGCTCAAAGTTTCCTATTTGGGGGCATTTAAGGTTTCAGGTTTTTACATTATGATCTTCAACTAGTAAAGTCTATGCAAATATCCCCAAATCTAAAAAGCTCAAAAAATTCTAAACACCCTGACACCAAGCATTTTTGATAAAGGACCCTCAAATTAATTAAAACACCCCACCCCTGCCCACTGCTGCTGCCCAAAAAACCCCACCTCTACCAGTAAACACATATGAAGCATCTATTATATTCTCTAGGCTGCTGTGTTATACACTATAAAACCTAGGGCAGTCATCCAACATCTCTGTGTTTTTTAGGACAGTTTTTTTTCCTTCTCTCATAAGGAATATAGTTATCAGGAAGGTATACATCACTTACGCTTGCACAGGCTGGGTTTGTGGCCATGACAAAAATCACAAGCTGGTAGGGTGATTGCCTAGAGACTAACAAAATATTACTGGATGTAGTATTGTCTTGAAAGAGCAAGTATCTTGGAGACTAAGGGGAGAGGGACCATCTCTCACAAAATGACCAACTACTGAGCCTCAGCAGCACACAGTTTAAAGTTATGGCCACAAGTTATTTGGCATTCTTATTAGCATGGGACCCTGCAAGGGACACAGCTCAGTGGTAGAGCTTTAGTTTAGCATGTTCAAAGTTATGCGTTCAAGTCCCAGCACCACCCAATTGAAGCAAAATTAAATAAAAAACCCAAACCTCCATCCATAAAACACACACCTCACTCTCCTCCCGGTGTGGGCTGTGATCCTCATCCTCCTGGCCGTGGCAGAGGTGTGAGGCTCAGGACAGGTCCATCTACTTGACTCACTCTTCAGTCATCCTCATGGCAGAAGCCAGACACCCCATTGAAGACTCCCAGGCAACCCTAGGGAGATGTGATGGCTATTCTTGATTGTCAACTTGGCTGCATCTGGAATTAAATGGCTGGAGATACGTGTAAGGGATTTTTTTCTTAATTAAGTCATTGGAAGTGGGGAGATCTCACTTCTAAACTGGATCTTTGAATTAGGAAACACCTTTCATCCAGATTTTTTAGGGGGGAATGACCCACCTTTAATCTGGGACACACCTTTTGCTGGTAGTCTTTGTAAAAGACATGGAAGAAAGAAACTTGTTCTCTCTCTTTGCCTGCTCAATTTCACTAGCAAGCCCATTCTTTCACTGGTATTAGGGCCTACTTCTTTGGGATTCCAATGTATAATGAAGAGCAGCTGAGAAAACCAGCCTTGTGAACTGAACAACTACTGGATTTTTGGACTTTCTGTTGGTAGACAGCCATTGTTATACAACCTGGACCACAGCCTGTGTGCCATTCTAATATTTCCCATATAGATGGGAATTATTATAGTATATATGTGTGTAACACATACATATATGACATGTATAAATATGTATATATCCATATGTATATTCATTCATTCCATATGTTCTGTTCCTCTGGAGAACTTCAACTAATGCAGGTGAGAATTTTCTTGTGAGGAGTCCAGGCCACTTGCCACAGAAGCCATATTAGAGGATGGCCCTCGAGCCTGTGAATCCTGGTTCTGTTTCAGCCACCATCTTGTCAGTGGCTTCATGAAGTATCCTGTCAGGAACCATTTGGCTAAACTAGTCCAGGGTTCTTGATGCACAGACATTGAGGTAACCCGTGCTTACTGTTTTAAATTGCTGAGTTCTGGGGCAATCTATTATACCACGTATCCTAAGGGTGGCAGAAAACATGCCTAATGACAACTAGCTTGTCCTTTGTAGGAGCCTGGAGGCCTGTGTCTGAAGTCTGAGGAGATGTCCAGCATTCTGTGTTAAGAAGTTGGGGTTTATCCTGTCAACAATCCAGTCCATTTAACTATATATCGCGAGGGTGTTTGCTTTACAGAGGTGTGATAGTGTGATGAGTGGGGCTGGCGAGGGGAGCCCCCCCCTTTTAGAAAGTTTTAGAAATAGGACTTCAGGTGAGATGGTGAAAGCGCGAACTAAGACAACAGCACAGTGATGGATATTTCAGAACTGTTTGTAAGATTTGGTGGTTTTCAGAAAAATCAGGACCACTCAAGTCAATCACCTTATATTCATGAATGCACACCTACATAAAACTTCCAGGAGCTGGAAGAAAGCATACTTTGTAGAGTACTTAACAATTAGGAAATGTCTCTCTTGGAATTTGAAACAGTCTTTTTTTTTTTTTTTTGGTTGTTCGAGACAGGGTTTCTCTGTGTAGATGAAACAGCTCTCCTGTTTCACGGAAGCAGAAAGCCTCACAATGTCCATTATAAAATGAGGCCAGGAGACTGGACCGATTTTTAGGGACAGGTAGGTACTGAAGGTGGCAAGCACAATCTACAGCTAAGGAAGCATAAGCAGTGAAATGCACTTGGCCAGGAAATGCTCACTTCCCCCAAGGATGGCTTCCTTAGGAAAATAACATTTATTTCCAGTATTTTAATAGCTCCCAAAATGGATATGTAAATGCAAAGGCATCTATGTCTTAAAAAGCCACATTTCTATATAAGTAGTGAGGAAACAAACCTTTTTTGTTGGCTTAGAAATTTTCTTATTCTATTAATTTGAATATGTATCATCACCATTCCCAGCTGCATTCCCAAATGCTTCTTCTGGCAAAGCAGTTCTAGTTTCAGGGAACATCAATGAGAGAAGCAGGAAGAATTCAAGACCAGTCAGAAGAGTCAAAGAACCAAATTTGCCTTTCAGGAGAAAAGTATTTATCAATAAAATAGTTTGACAGTCATTACTGTTTTTAAAAATTACATTTTTATAATGCTTCCTTAAATTTGCATATTAAGCATAACTTTAACCTTAGAAGAAATTTTCTTCAAATAACTTGATTCAATAAATACTCACTGAATACTTAGTGTTCAAGTAACAGGAGAAAGCAAAAACACAGCCCCTAAGGAGGGGTGCTTCTTTTATACAGCAGTGGCAGTCTAAGCCTTTGAGGCAGAGGCTGATGACACGGCGGGCCACTGTCTGCCACCTTGAAAGATGAGAAAGTGGACAAATACAAGGCCAGAGAGAGTGCTATCACCATCGAGAACAGGGGTAGTCGTTTCAAAGATACGCCTCTGCAGTTAAGAACACAAATATTTCAACTGAAGAGTCTTCTGGAAAATGTGAAACATCCTGATGTTTAAGGAAAGGCAAAAATAAAAGAAGTGTGAACTAAGTGAAGAGACAGTATATTTTAGGGACCTTGCAGTAACTATTTTAGCCAACGCACACTGAAGCAACTACAATTAAGAATAGTGCTGCTCAGAATCATTGAGATAGGGTGAGAACGATTTAACGAAATAATGTTTCTTGAAGGCTATAAAAAATGTGCTTCTGGCTCAAAGTGCAAAGTTAGCTTTTCATGAAGAAAAAAGTAAAGGACAAAGAGAAATCACCACAGGTAGAACCTACATCAGAGCTATTTATTAGCATATCTTTTCTTCTTAGGTTCCAGAACAACTGAAGTATGTACAAAGTCTTACAGCATTCACACCATTTAAAGGCTCCTAGTAGCCAATGAAGACTAAGGTGGTTCTGCCGAGAACCTGTGGGCACTGGCTGGTGCCCTCTGCTTCCACTGCCAGCACTTTGGCAGCTGTCTTGTGGCTCCTGAAATCACCAGGAGGGCAGGTTATTGGGGAAGAGGCAGCAAGAGGCAACAAGAGACAACAAGGTGGACAGCTACAGTGTTTCTATAGTTCTCTAGAGCTGTAACAAATCCCCACAGCCTGAGAGAATCTAAGCAAGGTTACAGAATCACACTGCTGAGATGTGACTCTGCTTCCCAATGGACACACTGTGGAATGGAGGACTGCACTGACGGATGGAAATCTCACTTCCCTTCAGGTCCTCAGTGCAAACCTGCAGAGTCCCAACTGACCCGCCCCAAACAGAACAGCTACAAAGAGAGCAAGAGAAACAACATGTGTTAGTAGTTCTTGGCCAAAACCAGAACAACAGCAAAAAATCCCACAAAATAACTTTTTGAAAAAGCACTCAGTATCAGTTTTAATCAGCTTTAGGGTGGGTCTT
Source organism: Peromyscus nudipes (assembly GCA_902168325.1). Taxonomy (NCBI): domain Eukaryota; kingdom Metazoa; phylum Chordata; class Mammalia; order Rodentia; family Cricetidae; genus Peromyscus; species Peromyscus nudipes. Next base: position 9,051 of record CABHPH010134357.1, on the reverse strand, counting down.
CCTGTCAGATTAATACTAGATATTTCTGAATTATCCCAGTTTAACAGCATCAACAGTCTCCCCACCCTCCTCCCAATATTGAACCTCTGGCATTTGCTCATCCTGGGTTTTATCAGATTGTCTTTCCTGGGTCAGTTCTACAAAAATACCACCCACATATACACTGAATTGGACATAAGACAGCATTGTTGCCCCATAATGCTCCACTACACGGCAAGAGAATGGCAACCTGTGAACCACAAGGGCAAGGCCCACCACCTGATTCAGAATAAACAAACTCTAGCCTGGTTCTGTGTTCTGTCAGTTCCACATATTTCCCCAGTGTTATGATCTCCCATGTAGGCAAAGTGGCTTTTTATTTCAAAAAGATTCTGTGTTCAACTTAAAAGCCAGTTGATAAAATTTTTAATTAAGACACAATAATGCGGGGTATAAAAACACAAGAACCACATAAATATTGAAGAAATTGAAAACTTTTCTTTTTTTCCCTGTAAACAGTTTTGCTTAAGAGCAAAGCCCTAGTCAGTCAGATTCTGGCTGGAAACTTTTGGCAGATGAGTGTTCAGCAAGACTCTGCAGAGATGTGAGAAGGAAGCCAGGCCAGTTGCCATGTTGACAGGCATGCAACTTGAGGACATTGCACAACAAGCAACACAAAGAGTGGAGAAGCTCACAACACTTCAAGGAGACCTCACAACCTTCACAACTGTGTATGCACAGACAGACCCACCCCTCCCTCCTTTCCACCACAGTGCCTCTTACACATGGGACACCTTCTGTGACTCTCTAGCTTGTTTGATGCTATATAGCCACTTGATGATCCTAGCATTTCTTTCGATGGCAGAAATGCCATATGGCACCCGGTCATTGGCACTGTCATCATTTCTAAGGTCACTGTTACTGTCTTGAGACTGTTCACAGTCTGAGCTGATCATGCTTGCGCTGCGGAAGTTGAGGGATATGATGTCAGAATTAGCCCTTGCAAAGTTCTCCATGCCAAGGTTTTCTAGCTCTTCCGGGTCGAGTCCGCAGTAGTTGAAGAACCTCTCCACATCTGCATCTACTCGGAAATACCTGTCACTCAAGTCTGACTTGGACCGCTGAAGGGAAGGTCTCCGGCTGACCCCACAGGCTGGTTCCACTTGGTCAGCCTCGGGAGACTTCATGGCAGCTACCTTGGGCTTGGGAGGCAGGGGAGGGGCGGAACTGCTGCAGGGGATGGCTTTAAGGGGCTTCACGCTGGTCACTTTGCGGATGTCCGAGGAGCTGTGTGAGACGTGCAGGAAAGACTCTGGGGACTGCTCCAGCAGTTTCCTGCTCACATGGGAGCTGCTCTCCTGCGGGCTGCCTCGCCCAGGCGTAGGGTACACCTTCAGCGACTCAGCAAAGGAGTGTCGGTGCAGGTCAGTGGCATCCCTGTGAGGAGGCCAGTTTCGGGAGCTGTGCTTGTGGCCAGAGCCAGAGCTGGAGCCCTCGGAGCTATTGATGATGTTCTTGAGGATCTCAAGTTTGAGGGTCTCGCGTTGCACACCGCTCTCAGTCTTGGCATGGTTGCCAAACACCTTAAGAGTGGGGCTGCCCAGTGCGCGCTTGGCTCCTGGGCACACCGGAGGCTTGGCCAGCACAGCCGGCTTCACGGGCTCCTGCTTGGCGTTGATCACCTCCTGGCTCTTGACGTACTTGGCCTTGTCAGCCTCCAGCCGCTCCACCGCACTGAGTCTCTTGGGGTTGGGCTCGGCCTGCCTGCGGAAGTAGTCGGGTCCTTTGTTCAGGATGCGTAGGGGCACTGCCGACGTGAAGGTGCCCGCGGTGCTGACCGGCTTCACCATGCTACCTGTCTGTAGCGTCTCCGTGGGCATGGTGGGCGGTCTTTCCCCGGCAGCCGTGGTGGATGCTCTTCTGGGCGCCTCTGGCCGGCCTGAACAGACACATGTACATGAAGCACAAAGGGTAGAGGAAGGATCCTGGAAGCAGTGTCAGCCGCAGCTGCTCCTCATCTCACAGCTCATTAACCGCCGCCGTGGCTTCAGCGCACTTTTCTCCCCTTCCAGGCAGCCTCTGCACAAAAAGGCCACAAGCCACAAGTTCCTTTTAATGGGCTTGGCTGCCTCCTTTCTTCTCCCTGAAGGCTGTGGGAGTCTCCTTCAGGTCTTTGTGCTCAACTGCAGCAGAGCTGAAACACAAAACAACCAACCGCGGGTTAGGAGGGGCGGGTGACATCACGGCTCTAGCAACAGAGGAACCCCGCAGTGATCCCACCTCCGTGGCACCCCCACCCGTCGAGAGCCCCACAAGGTCAGTGAAGCTAGCCCTGGCAATTCCCGGTTAACCGCGCAAGGAGGGCAACCAGGACCTCTCCTGGAGCCTGCGCCGCCTCCAGCAGCAGCCAAATGTGGGGATTTGCCAAAAAGAAAGGGGCTGAGGCTTCCCACGGAACTCTTCCAGCTGCCTCCCCATTGGTGAGAACCGCCTCCTGAACACGTCTGGCTGGCATCACTTAGAGTGAGACCCAGGAAATACTCGTGAATGGGGAACGGAGGGTTCAGCCAAGCCCTGTTCCATTCTGTAGCTCATTAAATGCTAGGGGCTTCCTAAGACCTCCATCTGCTTTAGCGGCAACGTGGGCGATTTGCGTTGCTGCGTCCCTTTTGCAGTGAAGTAAAACTTGTGACTGCTTATGACCAATCTGTCAGCAAAACTCGAAACTATTATTTCTTTAGCGATTCAAAAACTGGAAAGGTGGTGAGAAATGGTAATGGCAAGAAACAAACAAACAAACAAAACACTGTTAAGAAATACAACCTGTTTCAGTCTGCTTACTTTCGTCAAGCAGTATGTTTAAAGCACTGTCCTAGAAACTAATAATGCATGTGAAGTTTATTTCATTAAAATTTACTTATTTTTTGAGTTAAAAATAACTACTGTGGAAATACTTGGAGGGGAACTATTGGAGTGGATAGGTTAATTATGAAATGCTCCATAATTTCTCACACTTGACAAGTGTGAAACATCTTGTTTCCTCTTGCTAGTAGGAGAGCCTACTTACCAACCATCAGCATTCCAAAACAGCCAGAGAATGACCTCATCAGCATTCCCATTATAATTAGGAATATTAAGAGTGCAGTACATCTAACTAACATGTTGAGTTACAGATGTGCACAATCTACACAGTGATGTCACTGAGGTTTTTTCTCTCATGTGAGAAACTGATGATAGGAAGGAAATAACTGGTATTTCTCTTGATAATCTTCTCAAACACTTCATCTCTAAATAAAATCCACCCTATTTTATTGGAGCCAATTTTGGTAATCTGCAAAGGGATTTGTTCTAATAAAAATGTGTTCCTATGCAATATTTGAGAAACCCCAAGGCGATGACTACATAATGATTTTCTTTAATTGTGCAGTTCTATTTTGATGCCTCAATTTGGTTAAAAAATAAAACAAAACACAGTAGCTAACCTCCTCCCATGAAAATTAAATGAGATTCTTTGAATGCAGTTTGAATGCAATTGCCTGCAGGAGCCCAGGTTCCTTGAGTCTCTCTGTTGAGCAACCTACTACTTAGGGTCGATCTCACTGGGAGGGCACGGGCTGTTTTGGAAAAAAGGCAGCCTTTGACTCCTCCACTGAGTGGATTGCATAGCAATCAGCAAGACTAGGTGGGAAGGCAATCTTGATCAATGTAGGACATGGGAGAGAAGGGTGGCCCCAGACAGCCTGAGTAGGCTGTCACTGTGGGTCTTCTCTCTTAACTTTTACTGCTTAGTCAAAGAAGCCAGACCTCTCCCCCAATAGCTGGCAATAGAACCCACAACCCTGAAGGAGTCACTAAATCTCAAAAATCTAACTCCTCTAAGAGATCTTTCTGAGCAAGAGTGGGCCATAATCAAATTCCCTGTCTACCTTGCTTGACTATAGGTTTAAGACTTCATTTCAGAAAGGGGTGTTCATAGCCAGGAGGAAGGAGTCTAACATAAGGGAGGCATGCTGGACTTCTGTCTGTTACCATGAGGACCCACTTCTTCAGTTCAATCCTAAGCATAAAAACACACAGTTCACCTTGGCTCAGACTTTTCAATCCAAAGGCTCTAGTATAATGTAAACCTATGATCAAATATTTTCCTCAGGCCTTCCTTCTGTCACCTATGACCGGGTGTGATGAACAAGAAAGGAGTCTTCCCTTTAGTGCTATCACCACTGATTCCCTTTAAAACTTTCAAGATGCCTCTATGTAGGGGAAAATGCCAGAACATTAGGCAAGAGTGAAGAGTGGGCCTGAGATCTATGCCTAAGGATCAAAGTAACCCTTCTAAGGCACCCAAAGACGGATTAGAGGGCAACAGCTGAGTGCCCTTTCATGGGCATGAGTTTGTTGGATACATTCCTATAATCCATTCCTGCTCTAAAACCATGTGGCTTAAGGAACAAAGGCAAGGACTCATTTTCAATTTCAAAATGGTATAGTAGAACACTGGTGACTGCCTTAGCTTTTCTATGCCTCCTGCCTTTACTCTTCTTAGGGAAAACTTTCTCTGAGTAAGCGATGAGGTGATCAGGTAACACCCACTGGCGTTAACATTCCTGCTAGCCTATGCTTTTCTTTGCTTCCATCTCTTCCAGTTTCACTTTATTATAATCAAAGGTACAAAATGTTATCATGATGGCCCGGCTTTCCTGTGTGCCAGACTACCTGGGAAAGCAGGCGTTAGTCTCCTCTGAAACTCCAAATAAACATCATTGCTCTGAATTCACAAAAACTGGGAAATACCAATGAATCCTCTAGGAGCCTTCCTAGAAACAACAACAACAACAACAATAACAACAACAACAACAACAAAAACCTCTCTTCTTTTCCTATTACTTTCTTCTCTCCTGAGACTGGCACCCTTGGGAAGGCTCCTTAGCCTTCCTAGAAATTGCTAGACATTTACAAAGCCAGCATGAAAGGATTATGTTAAAAAGTGATAACTGGAAACCACTTCATATTTCATTTTCTTTCCATTTCCATCTCTTCCCTTTCTTCTTGGCCATTTCCATTTTTCTGTAAGAATTTTTAAATAGTAATGGGAGAAAAACCAAAACAATCAAAAGGTCTTGTGAGAAGACTCCAGGTAAGAGAAAAGCTACAGAAATGTTGGTACTCTATGATAGTAATAGGCATACTGGATATCTGCTAAGCAACAGCTGGAAGTAATGTGCTGGTGTATGTTGCTCTCACTAAATCCTTAGCATCTGCTCTACTACCTTACATGGGAGCTGCTGTCACGGACACAGCTGTATAGGCCTGGAGAGATACTCTGAACTTTAAAGTGTAGACCAGCCAATTGGAGATGAAACAGCAGGTACCCTGGATCCGCATCTCAGTGTCATGGACAGAGTAACCATAGAGTCCTTCAGGGAACACAATGATGCACAAGACCCTGACATCTGGCACATGGTCTCTAGTGTGACTAGGGACTAATCACAGCAGTGAGGCCAACTGCTGGGCTGAGAGCAGGGACTTTGTTTTTTCAGGGAAAGGAAAATTTGATCTCAGTCTCATAACGTTCCATAAATAAAAGTAACTATATAGTCTTGCTTTGTTTCCCTCCTGTGGTGGTGGGGACCAAATCCCAGGCGTGTGCATGCAGAAACACACTCTTTATCTTAACTGGCTGCACCCCCCCAAGGTTGCATACTCTCAGCCTCCTGGCATACTGCTGAGGGTACAGAACACAAACCTGACAAAGGGAAACACTTCCACTTAACATCATGTTGTCTGCATTCTACCTCAGGGAATAAGTTTGGGCCACCTGGAGGGGAAAAAGTCCAGGATACAGAAACATGGTCGAGCTACACAGCAAAAAAGTGAGCTCCAAAGCTATTGTGAGTGGAGTGGGTCATGATGTATCATGGAGTTCTGGTTAGGGTAGGAGGCCTCTGTTGCCTCTGTGCTGGAGGACACTGATGATTTGAAGGAATGAGATTTCTGGTTGCTGGCTCTGTACTAGTCTCAACGATAATGCATGAGAATGCCAAGTCTGATTTAAGAGATGCTATTGCCTTGGAGTAGCAAGGAGGAAGCAGAAGAGGCCCACATTGGGTTTCATGTATATATTAAAGAACGCAAATTCCTCCATCACAGGAAATGGGCAAGCTACCTCAGGTTTTAAAGCAAGTGTTTTGAATCCTTCTAAGTTCCATCTTGGCAGCAACTCACAGGGTTAGTTAGGTACAGCCCTGGACCCTCAGCCCATGAGAGGTATCAGAGAACATTTACAACCTGGAGGGGTTAAGGCCAGAAAATACCCTCTAGGCACATGGCTCATCTGAAGACATACTAAAGTCAACATTCCTGTAAAGCATGCCTCTGTTCCCAGGATACTGAGGTGAGAGTGCCTGGTCTGAACAAGGAGCCCCAGTTCAGGGCTGCCCAGGAACATGGCTCTCTGTTGCTTAGGAACAAATCCAGAATTCTGGATACGATTCTGTCTCGTGAAGCACTGTAAGCCAAGCCTGCTCAGCTCAGTGGTTTCTTCTCCTTTATTTGGTACATCTAGTAAATAAAAGAGAAATACCCTCTAAATTGTAAGTAGGAAGAAAGCCACCAGAGTTAGAGCACAGCCTGTGGGAACTGAACACACCCACAGAGGTTTCCAAGTGTGAAAGTGGGTCATTCCTCCTGGTGCTACGGCAGGGGGGTGGGAGCAGTGCTTTGAAGAGCATGCCTGGCTATTGCACTCAAAATCTGCCTAACAGCTCAGTCTTGATTTGTCTATGTATAGAAGCGCTAGTGAGCTGGAAATGTGCTGTTCATTCAAGGAAATATGTGGCAAAAGCAGCTGCTGGGCCTCTGAATTGAAGGTTGTAGATCTGATGCTGTCAGGCTCTTCCGGGTCTGATCCCTACACTGTCCAGTGCATGTGTGACTGGCATCTCTGCCTTTATTTTGCATGGTGGTTCTGGCAAAGTTTCTTTTCCCCCAACTTTTTTCTTTAAATTTTGACTTTAAGCTTAAAATTCCAACATGACTAGGGGGGCACTCCCTATATCTATATCCTGGAATGTCCTCATTTAAAAACACAGTCATATCAATTTTGTGTGACAGTGTGACCTCCTGAATTCTTTTCCAATGTAAGGAATGCACTCAATGTGTGAGTACTCACTGAAGTATGCACTGGGTTCAACCAAATGATTCCTGTTGACGGAGCAGTTATGTGTAAGATGTCACGCAGAAAAGCACAATGTAGGAAGATCCAGACCCATCTAATGAAGATTAATTAAATAATGTGGTGGAAATGTCATCAGGGCAAAAACAAACTGAGCTCACAGCACATTCAAGAAGCCTGAAAGACACTGATGGCCAATGAGAGTGACAGGGACAGAGGTAAAGGACTGCTGTAGGAGGGCAGAGGGGCATTAGGCTTTATAGATAGTAATGAGAGGGCACTGAAGAGACGTGAAGCCATCACAACACGGTTACGTTTGTTTGTTTGTTTGTTTGTTTAATGCCCTGGCCAGTATGGGGGCAGGCTGAGAACTTATACAACTGCAGAAGACACAGAGCTGTCGGGGAGGGAGCATGGCTGAGGGGCTCTGAGAGTTTCCAGTGTGGTACTGGCTTGAATGTTTAGTAATAGCTGAGTGGCCTTCATCTTTCTGTGTTTCAGCCTTCCCATCTGGAGAATGGGGATAATAAAACAGCTAGCTCTCCAAATCTGTTGATTCTATATCCAGAGATTCCGCCATTTGCAGATGGAAAACATCCACCTTAACTTTCACTAAGTTCCCCAAACTACACCTGGGATGTTTTCCATGCTGAGCACGCTGCTGAAGCAGTGGTGGTGGTGAGGTACAGCAGTCTTGTGTCTCCTGTCCCATGCAGTTGATTCTACCAAGGCTGTGAACAAAATGTTCAGACCTGCTTTCCTGTTCCCACCCCCCAAGGATACAATTTAACTACCCCCCCAAGGATACAATGTAACTATTTACACATGATTTGTCTGCATTACTTTTCTGTTGCTGTGACAAAACACTTGACAGAAAGAAATGAGGGGAGAGAAGGGTTTTGGTTTTGCCTCACAGACCCTGTGGGTTTCAGCCCATCATGGAGGGGTGAGCAACGCAGAACAGCCCAATTTGTGATGACACAAGCACATGACAGAGGGTGTTCACATGGCGACAGACCAAGAAGCAGAAAAGATGCTAGACCATGGGATGGGAACAACCTTCAAAGGCCTGTCCCTAGTGATCTACTTCTGCTGGTCAGGCCTCACCTCTTAAAGGTCCTAGAGCTTCTACAAATAGCATTAGTTGAGGAACACACATTTACAACCCAATCCTGTGTGGGACATGTGAGGCTACAAACGTAACAGAGGTAGTATGTATAATCTAGGAATGATTTAAGTATGCCAACCTGTGGCTAGCAGGCTGCATGTACCCCAGAGTAGCTATTTATACAGCCCAATACAATTTACTTAAAACATATTTGTTTGTGATATTTGTGTAACTTGTAGACAATAATGTTGTGCCACAAAGTCAAGCTAGGCACGCCTGCCAGGAGGATCAGTGTAAAATCTATGCAAGAAATTCTTCTATCTTATAGAAGGCACTTGAGCATCCATAGATTTTGGTATGTGAGGGGCATCCCAAAGCAGTTTCCTTATGGAAATGGAGGGAGGGAGGGGGAATGGATAGACAGATGGATGGATGGATAGATAGATGGATGGCTAGATGACTAGATATCTGGGTTTTTGATAGACTCATGAGTACACAGACACTTTCTGTTACAGTGAGATCTAGGATGAGAAGACGGTAGTGTCCAAAGGTGTTTATGATGCACACTAGAAGGAACCTCAAGGCAGATGGAACAGGCTGTGGGATTCCAGGCTGATTTCTAAGAAGCACACACTGCATTTTAACCCTCTCTACCCTCTTTCTCTGTCTACCAGGCTTGTCAGACACCATCCTGGAAGCCTCTGAACCAACTATGTTTGTTCACACATTTGATGTCCTCCCCCAACAGGCTTACGACCAATTTGTCCCTGTACACATGTCACAGTTAACAGTA
>CABHPH010134356.1:0-47648 GCA_902168325.1 Peromyscus nudipes | reverse complement strand
GATCTCCATAATGCCATCCTTTCAAATCCTCTAAGGTCCATCTGTAGACAGCTATCTTGCTAACATGTCAGCCTTTCACACAGTGCTTCAGTGAATGCCTAGGCTGACAAGTTGAGTAATAATCAGGCCCTCAGCCCTGCCTGTCAGTGACCCCATCATGGTCATTCCCGTTTGGCACACTTCTTCTTGCTGTCTAACGAACCAAATTCTAATAGGTGACAGCTGTGACCTGAAGATAGCATATTCCTCAGGTTCGACGCAGATACTGCTTTCTTTCTGCCTCAAGTTCTCTTTCTTGTCACACACTTACCTGTGGTGACTTCACTAGTTTTAGACGGTGCTGTACATGGAGATGTCCTTGTCAGACCTCCTCTCCCTGATCCTTCTTGTCCAACTTGGGGCCTCAGTGTGAGAGGACTCCACGCTACATGATCTGCAAAGGCTGAGTAAGGGAATGATTGAGGTTCATTCCAGACAAGGCCTTAATTCTCTTCTACTGTGGGCTATGGGGATCAAACTCAAGTTGCCAGTCCCGGTGACAAGTGTCTGTACCTGCTGAGCCACTGCTGGCCCACCTTGTTACCAACTTGTAGGAAGCTGGTTTCCGGAAGCACCTTTCTTAGTCTGACAAGTGATTCATCTAGCATATATCTCAAAGCTACCACAGGCACTGGGAAGCAGTTTTTGCTTTCAGAGAGTTTCTCCCGTGTGGCATCTCCCTAAAAGTTAGGGAATTGGACACAAACTTTCCTAACAACCCTTTCATTCTTCCGAAGAATGTTTCCTCTGGCCTCTGAGTTACCAGGCTGCATGTAGACAAAACAGAGTGAAGAAAATGAAATTATCTTCAAGAGCAAATATCTGCTTTGTGAATCAGTCACAACAAGGCCTGGAGGTGAGGGAGCTCATAACACCCAGAACACAGTGTGGGTCTCACCCAAACACCCCAGGCAGGCTTTGTGACCCAGGCTCCAAGACAAAATCCAGGGTATCACTGGCTCACAAGGCAGTTCATTCTGCCCTGATGATTGTACTGGCTGGTTTTGTGTGTCCACTTGACACAAGCTAGAGTCATCAGAGAGGAAGGAGCCTCAGTTGAGGAAACGCCTCCATGAGATCCAGTCATAAGCCATTTTCTCATTTAGAGATCAACGGAGGAGGGCCCAGCCCATAGTGGGTGATGCCATCCCTGGACTGCTGGTCCTGGGTTCTATAAGAAGGTGTGCTGAGCATGCCATGGGAAGCAAGCCAGTAAGCAGCTCCCCTCCATGGCCTCTGCATCAGCTCCTGCCCTGTTTGAGTTCCCATCCTGACTTCCTTCAGTGATGAAAAGCAATGCTGAAGTATAAGCCTAGTAAACCCTTTCCTCCTCAACTTGCTTTCTGGTCATGGTGTTGTGCCGCAGCAATAGAAACCCTGACTAAGACAGATGACTGACTCCTAGAAATCTCTGTCCCTTGAGCTCGTGCTTCCCTGGGATGAGCTCCACTTCTAGCTGACTCTAGTCCCCACTGACTAGCGTACCTCGTTGTCCCTCTTTGGACATCACTTTCACTAATTCTCTGAGCTGTGTCTGAGGACATCGTCTTCTGTACCCATTTCATTGGGTTTTTGTTTATTTAGTTTTTAGTTAGCATGACAAGTCATGGCTTTGGCTCCGGTGTTTTCGTACATTTGTCTCATTATGTGTTACTCTTGTTCACCTCCTCCCCTGCTGCCCTCCCCACCGTCCTTCCTGCTCTGCCTTGGTCACCTTCTTCCCAAATACCCCCGTTGGGCTTCCATGTCACATGTCCATTACCTTCTCTCCTGGTCCTTCCTCCCTGTATGGTAAGATGGCTTTGATGACAGGACTCCATGTTAGAAAGTCACTGTGCGATGTCTCTGGAATCCCTCAGTCTGCATCTTTGGAGGATCTAGCGTGTGAGAATTGAGATGATTTAAGGAAGGATATCCAGGAAGCAAGCTCCGAGAACATAAATCTAAAAGGGACCTTTTCTTTTCTCTTGGAGATTTAATTACAGCATCTCTCCCTTCTTTTTCCTCCATGTAAACCCTCCCATATACCCTTCCTCACTCTCTTTCGAACCCATGGCCTCTTTTTTCACTATCACGTGCATATATAAACCTAAATATAACCTGCTCAGTCAATATGTTACTTGTATGTATGTCTTCAGGGCTGAAAGGTGGGCCTTTTTCATTGCCAGGTTCTGTGGAGAGGTGTGTGGCAAAGTCTGTAAGCAGCAGTGTGGGGAAGAGCCTGGGTACTGAGGTCTACATCCCTGCTGATGGGAAGCAAGTTCAGAGCACAGAACGTGGCAGTCGCCATTCTCACTTCTCACAGTATTGCAGAGGTTGTCCCTTCCTAGCTCCTGAGCCTGTGTGGAACTACCTCCCTAAGTACTCGCTCTGCCATATCAGCATCTTCCTGTTCCTCAAATGAATCAAATGTATTCTTGATCTTTGAAATTGTGTTTATTTACTTGGTTCTGATTAGAACGCTCTTCCTCACACAGCCGGCTTCCTCCTAGTGCTCAGTTTTAAGATGGCCGCTGAGAGGACTCTTCGGCTCCATTTCTGAAGCGGGGCAGATCTCATCACACGCCTCCCCGCTGCCGTATTCTGTTTTCTTCCGCAGGGGAGCTAGTTGTGGTTATTCATTTCCTGGTCTGTTATCTTTCCTTTTCCCAACACAATTCGAGTACAGTGAACCGAGACCTTGCCTGTCCTGTTCATTACTATACCCAACACGACGAGTTCTACACCTGGCGTAAAGCAGATGTCATAAATATTGGTGAAAGGAATGAGTAAGTAGTGGAGGACGCATCTTATGGATACGCGATTTGGTTCATTAATCACTTAAACAAGAAAGATTTTTACAAGGCTTTTCTAGAACTGACTTGACTACATTTGACTTGACTACCAGGACTAGCAAAGGCTAATAAACCCCAAGCAGGCTGTAGGATACCTGTTTGTGTGCGGAGGACGAAAGACTGTCTTTTCTATTTCAAACACAAGATGGCACTAGTGCATTTTCAACAACTGGGATCTGCTGACTTGGGAAGCCGCTTGTGCTCTGAAGGAGGCCCTGGTTGCACTCCAATCTTATACCCATATGCAGCACTGGCCCTGGCACTTGAAATGTGCAAAGCCAGATGCGTTAACACCAGACTTGCCCTGGAGGACTTCAGTCATTTGATAACGCTTGTGGTTACATCAAATTATCACCACTACCTTGTTGATCATAGCCTATCCCAGAGAAAGAACTTTATTTACCCAGTTGCACAGCAGGCCTGAAATACATTTGTTGTTTTGCCTGTGTGTTTATCCATCCTTGGCAAAACAGTCTTCATAATGCTGTATCCTGATACCACTCAAAGCAAATGTGTTTTAAAAGCAACCTGGACTTTGGAATCCATGGATCTGAAAAGTGGCTGCTCCTCCTGCCCACCTTTGTCTTGAGTATTCAAACCATCACTATTATATTCTGAAGTTTCTATGTACTTTTCTCAATTAAAAAGCATGCACACAGCTGTGATTTGAGTCACATTAGATTCCTCTATTGAGAGGAAGATTCCTTAATATCATCTTCAGCATAAACGTATGCAATCTGGTCATCTGGGCTATACTGCTTTGGACAAAATTAGGACCCACCTAAGCACCAATGTGAGGAGTGTAATTTCATGTTCATTGTGAATTGCTCAAACTACTGTTTAATGGTCTTAATATAACTTTGAAATATAATACATGGACCCATTTTCTAAACTAAAATAATAAAAATGAATGCTATTACTTATGCAATTGAGGGGTTTTATTTGTAGGCTTCTACTAACAGTCTAAATTGTGCACCAGTGAGCTGTGGATTTCCAAATCTAGTCACCTCTATGAAAATAAGATTTACAGGAGTGCCAGTATCCTGCAGGCTGTGGTCAGGCTACAGCTGGAGTCTCTGTGAACATTCTTAGACTTGGCTTTGCCCCTGCATCTTGACAGAGATTCACATGCGAGAGCCCATCTCCGCATGGAAGCCTGTTGCAGGATGCTCAAGTATGCCTGGCAGGATCCTTCGTACAACCTTGCTGATGATGGCAGCCTTCCAAAGAAAATGGAGAAACAGTTCTTTGAAAATGTGCAGCCCCAGAAGAAACACAGGTAAAATTTGCAAGGGATTCCTGTTGGAAGGTTACGTCTGGCCTTAGACCCCCTCATGCTGGTACAAGGAATGCCTTAACATTTTTACTTCGATTGGCTACTGCGTGTGCCAGCATGCACATTTCTGTCTTGTGATGCTGATCAAAGCATCTGTGACTGGTGGAAAGAGTAAGTTCTTTACCCCTCAGCTCCCTGTGCAGACTGACATGATATCTTGGGATCTGATGGCCTTTTCCTACTAAACAGTCATTTTATCCCCCTTTGACTCCTGCGAACTTAGAATAGAATTCAAACCTCTGTGTTCATTGGATGAGTGTGTGCATAAATTACTAAACACTCAAGTAGGGTGTCCTTAATGCCTTTAAGAAGCTAGGAGAATACAATTTTTCCTTTTAAACATTTTGTTTTGGTTGTCATCCAATGAAATGTTGGGAATATAATATACATTGCATTTTTCCATAATCTTTAGACATTTGCTTAGCATTACAGTGAGTGCCAGCACACGTGAGTTAAACGATTACTACAGATTTAGCTGTTGGCATTAGAGAATGCACACCAAGAGGGTTAATAGAGCTCTTTAGATTAACATGTCAATGTATTTTGACGTTTGTAATGTGTCACACATCTGCTTAATGTCTTATGGTCCTAAAGTAAGAGATTTCTTTCCATTAGCTTCCTGGCATTTCCTTATTCTGTTATGATAGTTCTTTGCTGAAATTTTGGAGCCCGGAACCCAACAGCAAGAAGAAAAAATATTTCAGTTTGCACAGAACACCATTATTTCTCTCTGTTTTCATTCTATGTGCCTCCTTCTTCTGTTTGAATTTCACCTTTTCTTCCTGAACTGTCCTGCTCTTCCAGCTGAACTTCCTTTCTCTTAACTGGCAAATTTTTCAAATGTTCTCTTAGATAAACTTTTATTTCTTTCATAAAATAAGCTCAAGATTCTACTTTAATTTTTTTAATTAATGTGTGTGTGTTTGTGTGTGTGTGTGTGTGTGTGTGTGTGTGTGTGTGTGAATGTATGCCATACATGAGTGCAAGCTGGTGGAGGCCAAAAGAGGATGTCGGATCCCTGGAACTGGAGTTAGCAGTGTCTGTGAGCTAGCTGTTAGATGCGGGTGCTGCAAACCAAGCTCAAATCCTCTAAAGGAGCAGCCAGCACACATAACTGTTGACCCATCTCTCCAGCTGCAGGATTCTGCTTTCTACACCACTGTTAACACACACTGCTGATGGCCTCGCTGCTGTTCTTCTGGTATATTTACCACTGCAAGTTAACAGCCCACAGGCAGCTGTGACCAACAGAACTCAGCATCTCCAGTACATATACTTCCAGGGCCATTTTCCTGTCGCTCACAGAGTTTTCTTTACCGTAGCCACTTCCCAAAGCACAGTAAATTGCAGAAGCTACGTCATCAGGAGTTTGAATACAGAGATGGGCAAATCATTAGCCTTGCTGCTCCTCAGCTGGTTCTGGGTATACAAGGCTCGAAACCCCGGTCAGGCACAGAGGTCGTTTTGGTGGAGAAGAAATCTGATGATGGTCACCAATGCTGGACACATAAGGAAGAAAGCAGGTAAACCTACTGAATTGTGTTTTATACATCAAACTGGATGGAATAATGGCTCAGTGGTTAGGAACACCAACTGTTCTTCCAGAGGACCTGGGTTCAATTCCCAGCCCCCATATGGTGGTATACAACCATCTGTAACTCTACTCTCAGAGGATCTGATACCTTCTTCTGGCCTCCACAGGCACTGTATGCACATGGTGCATATACATGTACTCAAGCAAATACTCACACACACAATATACATGAAACTGTGAATGAGATCCTAAGAGTTCTGGCATGGTCTCCACACCGCAAGCAGGAATACAGTCAAGGGCCTTGGATTTTCAGTTTTACTTGGCTGGAAATTCTTTATTCTTGTCAAAGAAGAGACAGAATAGGAACTTTAGGTAAGCTATACATACCTTAACAGCTGCTAGATTCAGATAAGAGATCATTTGTTACTTAGTTCTACCTGGCCATTGCCTGAAGACTAGATACTCATCTAATTTATCTTTGTGACAGGAAGAAATCAAAACATGAATTTGAAAGTATTCCCAATTTTGAAATATTTTGGGATCTTTGTTTACTCAATCCCTGTCTCTCCTCACATGGGTGTCTTCCAAGTTTTTCCATTCATAAAAATAACAGGTGATTTCTAATCATACAGTAAGCATTGATTCCTACTTTATCAAATGTATTAACCTAATTCAGGCCAGGCATGATGGAGCACACCTTTAGTCCCAGCACTCAGGAAGCAGAGGCAGGCAGATCTCTGTGAGTTCCAGGCCAGTCTCATCTACAAAGTGAGTTCCAGGACAGCCAGGGCTGTTACACAGAGAAACCCTGTCTCAAAAAACCAAAAAAAAAAAAAAAATCTGTAACCTAATTCAGTATTTGACCTTGGGTCCAGATTCAAAATGTTTTGAATATTTTCTTGAGAAGATCAGAAGAAATCTAAAACAATTTGGCTATTTGATTATATTAAGAAAATATTATTAATCTTGTTGCATATGATAATTGGTCAGTGGTTGTGTTCAGATAGAAAGGAGGTCCTGGTCACTTAAGTATATATTATATTTAGAGATAAAAATACAAGATATTTCAATCAGCTTTAGATTTAGAAATCAGATTTAGAGAGATGGCTCATCAGTTAAGAGTGCTTGTTGCTCTTGCAGAAGACCAAAGCTCAGTTCTCAGCACCCACAGAGGAGTGGTTCCCAAACTATCTGTATTTCTAACAAGGGAGGATCCAACATCCTCTTCTGGCCTCCATGGGCACTTGACCACATATGTGCATGCATACAGCAGACATGTATTTATTGAGTAAACACAGAACTGAAAATAAATAAAGTATAAATATTAGCAAAAATAAAAATATCGAAAGTTGAGATAAATAGATGAAACAAGACAGAATGTTGACAGTGTTTAGGTTCATGTTTCATTCCACATTTCTCTTTGTTTTTGTTCATGTGTGAACATTAATTTAACAAGAAAACGTAACTTCCTGGTTTTTGGACTGCTCTACCTAAAATTCTACCATTACGCGTAGTGGGGCTCTAGTGAACTCCTCAGTCTCTTGCATACTGTACAGGATGTATATTTGGGCACCTGTGCAAAATATTTCTTAATGGGAAGATGCTGTGACTTTCACTGTATTCCCTGAAGATCTGCACTGCCCATGGCTGAGGGCTCTGTGCTTTGAGGGAGACTGACTAAGTTTCAGGAGGGCAGCATCAGCAGTCCTGGCATGGCAGGAAAGGAGCTCGCTCTACTCTGCCAGTTCCAGAATGAGTACAACAGACAGCAAGGCACAGTCATTGGCTGTGCGTTCGGGCAGCCGGAGAGTGACTTGCTGGACTGAGCTGCTAGGAGTGTTTCTTTACTCCATCCACCAGGGCTTTGCTGTCTGTGCAATGAGGAGCTAGGAGAATAGGCTTTTCTTCCTGCAGTGACTAGTTACATGGACCATAGTTCACTCATTCAGCCGACACTATTCATTAAAGGAAAAATTCACCAAGGTGTTACAGTTCTTCACATTTACAAACTCAAATGCAAGGTGCACAACTTCATAAAAGAAATGTTATTGCATCTAAAATTCATACTGACCATGGCACAGTGATGGTGAATGACTCCAGTTCCCCACCCTCACCAGCAGACCGGTCATTCAGTCAAAAACGAAATAAAGAAACTCTGGAGTTAAAGAATGCCATAAATCAAGGACCTAACAGACATCTACAGAGCATTCCACCCAAACACTAAAGAATACAGTGTCTTCTCAGCAGCCCATGGGACTTTCTTCAAAATTGACCACATATTAGAATACAAAGTAAGTCTAAACAAACTTAGGAAAACTGAATAACACCCACATCCCGACCACCATAGAGTAAAGCTAAAGGCTGCTGAAGGCATTGTTTTAGGGATGGAACTTTAGCAAAGACCTGAAAAGATCCAGATTCCTGTTCCTATGGAGCTAGCATCTTCAAGGTACCAAGATAGATACTATATTTAGTGAATCTTTCTGCCTTGTTCTTGTGGATTGTGATAAAGTCCCCATGATTGCTTTTTTAAATTGAAAATAGATTTTTTCATATGATATACTCTGATTATGGTTTGCCCTCCCCCAACTAACTCCTCCCAGACACCCTACCTACCCAAATCCACAGCCTTTCTTTCCCTTTACAACACAAACAAGATAAAAAAACAAACCAGAATAAAACAAACAAACTACCCAGAGGAAAGGGGGCACAGTAAAAGCACAAGAAACAAATATAGACACAGAGACACACATATTCAAACATACAAAAATCCCTAGAAAACATAATATTCATACTTGGATCTGAATGGAGGCATGGCTAATGAATGCAGCTGAATATACATAAGGGAATGACTATGTGACTCTGACTTGAGCAAGCTTAGAAGTGCTTCCAAGGTCATTGTGAGAGAGCTGTGGTTCTGAGTCCTCTTTAGCACTGTCGTTAATTCTTCTGGGTGCTGGAAAAAAAGGAGCAGAGAGCGTGGTTAAAGAAAAACAGCAAGAGAATTTTACCCAAACTCTGTTAGCTGATGGGCTGTGAGCAGCACTGCTTTTGAAAACTCTAGCCATGGGTAACACCAAAGTCTCCTTCAGTCTTCTGGAACTCCACACCTTGGCCATCTTGAGACCATCCCATGTCAAGCCATGGGACAATGAGAGGTAGTTGGTGGGAATGGCTGGCTGTTATAATGCTTTTGTCTTTTCTCATTTTGACAGTACTATTGATTGGTGTTTGCCAATAGCAGAGAAGTATTTCTTTTCTATAGGAAATCTGTGGTTATGAAGCCTCTATATACCAATATATATGTATATAGATAGACAGACAGACAGACAGACAGAGAGAGAGAGAGAGAGAGAGATATTCATAAACCTGTGCTTATGCAGCCTTTTCATACCGAAATTCCACATGAAGCCCTTATATACCAAACAGCAAGGTGGGAACAGTGTACCCCAATGTTATCAAGATAAGTATAACTTTAAACCATTGTTTCAAATGTATCTATTCTAGGTAGTAAAATGTAGAACAGTGAGGTAGCTGATCTTGACATCTCAGTGGGTCTCTGCAGAAAATCAATGAGCATACATTCATTTGAATGTTGTTGAGAGCACTGGCTGTTCTTCTGGAGGATGCTGGTTCTTTCCCAGCACACACACAGTGGTTTACAATCATTTATAATTCCAGTTTCAGGGGATACTCTTCTGACCTCCATCTGTGCCAGGCATACAAATAGTGCACATATATACATGCAGTCAAAACGCACAAAAAGTAAATAAATTAATCTTTTTAAAAAATCAACATAGGTGCTAGAAAGATGTCTAAGCAGTTAAGAACACTTCCACTCTTCCAGAGGACTGGAGTTTGGTTCCTAGAACCCTCATCTGATGGCTTACAACTCTAGCTCCAGGGTGGTTGACTCCCTCTTCCAGCCTCCAAGGCTTGCACAAACACAGAAACATGCGCATGCACAGGCACACAAAATAGGATCTTTATAATTTTCAACATATATCTTGAGCTTTAGGGAAATCTCCTTTGGAAACATGAGAATTTAATAGAAAATATATACTAAGATTTATTTTATTCATTATGTGTCTCTCTGTGTGTAGGTATGTGCACATAGGTGCAGGTACCTGTGGAGGTCAGAGAAGGTGCTCAGAGCTTCTGGAACTGGAGTTACAGGTGGTTGTGGGTCAGTATGGCCACTGGGAACAGAACTTGAGGAAGAGAAGTATGTGCTCTTGACTGCTGAACCATCAATCCAGCCCCAGTAAAATACTTTTAAAAGCCACAACAATGCATAATTATAACTAATGATATCCCTTATAATACTTACTTTTATATGTATTAACTCATTCAACTTCCACAGGATGCACATTATTCCAATGTACAGATGGGCAAATTGAAACACTGAGTTGCTAATGCTGTGCAA
Source organism: Peromyscus nudipes (assembly GCA_902168325.1). NCBI lineage: Eukaryota > Metazoa > Chordata > Mammalia > Rodentia > Cricetidae > Peromyscus > Peromyscus nudipes. The sequence goes on along the minus strand of CABHPH010134356.1, from coordinate 37,479 downwards.
TACTAAGAGATGGACTCAGTATTCCATTCCATGCAGCATAACTGTAAAATCCATGTCATCATCTTCACTGCTTCTCAATAACAGCAACATGGGCAATAAAGACATATCAATGTGGGTATAATAGAGACAGAAACCACACCATGATTTAAATAGGGGAAATAGATTATGAGGAATAATTAAACTATGATAAAACACAAACTATTATTTATATTCTGTATAAATTATTATAATGGATATTTGATAATATCCATATCAGACTATCATAACTTATTTGTTCTGATAAGCTGGTGAAACCTAAAGAAACTTGGGTTTCCTCATAGCAGAACCATATAGAAATTCCATTTATATTAACCACAGTATGTCACATAGTGGGACTAATTCTGTCTTCTTAAGGACCTTTCACCTGGTGAGTAACCCCGACCTAGTGCTGGCAGTGTCTATGACGAAGGCTCAAAATGAAGCCCATGACTATCCAGTTATCATTCAGGTAAGTTATGCACAGGCCAACAAGAAGCCATGCCCTTTCATGAAGCTGCAGGGAGGCCCTGGGCCTCTTTGTTACAGAGCAAAGGAATAGCTGTCATAGAATGTTATTTCAAATGTCACTATTAAAATACTTTTTGTAATACTCTGCCTAGACTTCAAACTGAGCACACTGAGATACCTCAGTTTGGTTCATTCTAACCAATGGTGATTGTAGGCTTGCTAGTAGTCAAGAGTGGGGGCAGTTACTACAGCCACACACAGGCAAGCATGAGAAACTGTCCCAACAGAGTTCATGGAGCTCGCAACCTCAGGGGGTGATGGCTCTTTGGTGCACCTAGAGTCATTGATGGGGAGCACAGGCAAGGCCCCCTGGATACTAGAGGAAGAGACCTTGTCAGTCTTTTGGGAGGTCATGACCGCCCCCCCCCCCAGTGGTAATTCTAGTAAGAAACTCACTTGCAGTACCTGTAATGCAGGCTTCATTTGAGTTTGGGGCAAAGACCCAGGAAGCTCTTTTCTGTCATCCTTCCTTCTAACCAAACACTTACAAATGGATGTGTGATTTTCCTTGATAGACCAGGAGACAGCTTAGGAACTCCCAGCTCTGCATCCACCGTCTGTAAGCTCCACCCTAGTTTCCATGGAACAGAATAGTTATCTCCAAATAACATTTGTTTTATTCCATGTTTTTAGTGAAGAAACTTGTTTTGCAGTTTGGAGTCCCAAATCAGGACACGGCAATCTGGGCAGATTCTGAAGCTTGCTTAATTAAGTCCTCTATCCTCATGATAAATAAGAACTCGACATTTATACTGAAGAAACACACATAACATTTCAAGTTTCCTATCAGGTGCCTCTTCAACACAGGCCACAGTGAGGGCAAACCTCACATGGCTGGACGTTTGGTTCCTTAATTGTTTTCATAACATTTGCAGATATTAATGTCACCCCCAATGTGTCTTACTTTATAAGGAATAAGCTTAATCATAAGGTAATTTGGATTAACTTTCAAGCTATCTTTTCATTACTAGTGCTTCTATTTTTATGTATTAAATAATAAGTTTGTGAGAAAACATTCATGTATTTGTAAGTGGAAAGGAGCCACTCTGGGTTAATGCTTCTAGACCCTTTCTTGTTGCTTGAGAATTTAGCCTTCAGTTCTCTAGATCTTGGAGGGAGCTTGTTGTCTTAGTGCTAAGAACTTCTTTGCTGTTATCTCTTACCAGGTACAGTAGTTATTATAAATTATAAAATTCCTCGTGGGATCATGATATGCTTTCCTAGAGCTAACCTGCCAGCTTGTCTTTTTACTTACACTTGAGATAACTCAACAATGCTATAATTACATAACAAAATCACATTCTATAACAATATAAACGATAGAATTAAAATACGTATCCTGTTTCTGTTGTGTATTTAGCTGAATTAAAAAAAAACCCACTTCCTTGAATATCAGTCAAATAAACATTGAAATGCCAACAAATTGCTGGGTTTTTTTCTACTTAGTAAGTTGGTGTTTGGGGAGATATTGTGCGTGCATGTTTGGTAAGAACATAAAAACAAGATGTGGATTCACATACTGTTGGGAAAGGAGACAGTCAAATGATCATTCTAAAAAATGCTTTCTTGGTCAATATCATAATCTTTTAAATGACCTTAATCAATGATCCTTCTAGAAGTTTTTCCTAAAAGATTTTCATTACTTCACACACACACACACACACACACACACACACACACACACTTGTGCATATATTCTGTTGTCTTATTTATTAGAGGGAATGTTAAAAAAAAAAAAGCCCTGAAGGTTCAACTATTTAGGAATTTCCCAAGCATAATTTTTCTAAGAAGAAATGACTAACACTCTTTTAAAATGTCAGAAAAAAAAATCACAAAATAGTGTAATTACAAAATTTTAATTTTTACTGGTTTGTGAATCAAATATGTTTAATGTTATTAAATTATGTATGTAATTCCCAAATATCGATAGTAATCATCATTTACAGTAACTCAGGAGTAATTGTCTGTATTTCTAAATTTATACAATAAAAAAATGCTTGCTATGCCATCTTAGAAACTCACCTGTCTACTTGAGTCCGCATTTTGTCCCTCTTATTTTTTAGAAATACAAGCCATACAGCAATGGGGCCGCTAATCAAAAGTGGCACTACATGGAAAATCAGAGAACATTTATAGCCCTTTACAGCACTGCCCTGGATAAGGAAATCACAGCGGCGAATTCCTCTGGCCTTTGCACGTCATCTGTCACTAAAGAAAACATTAATCAACCTGTAAGTAGTTCCTTCTTCCCAAAGATGAAAGAAAAATAGGGTCATTTAATAAAGGGGGACGTTTTCCCCAGTGGGAAAGCTTAAATTCATACAGGATAAACACTGATTTGTTTGTTTCAGACAAGGTCTTGCTACAAAGGCCAAGCTGTCTTCTGACTTGCAATCCTCCTGTCTCAGCCTCCAAGGGTGGGATTACAGGTGTGCACCACAATGTCTGGCATAAATACTAATTTTTGATGAAATCATTTATACTCTGGGATTCTAAATAGGAAAGAATGAAAGAAAATCATGAAAAGTAAAATAAGTTATGTACTCTATCTAAAACTACTTGTTCTATTGTGGAAAATTTCATACATATTCTAAAGCAGCCACTGGTGCAGTGAATCTTGATTTACCCATCACATATAATCAGCAGTCATCAAGATTTTGTGACTTTTGTTAGTCCCATATATGATATGATTTTATCTCGAAATTAAGCATACAATTTTATAATTCTGAACATTTTTGACATAAAATATCGTGCCATTGTCATGATTAATTAAATGAACAATGATATTTGGGCAATATGGTAAACGAATTTTTTTTTTTTCGAGACAGGGTTTCTCTGTGTAGCTTTGCGCCTTTCCTGGAGCTCCTTCTGTAGACCAGGCTGGCCTCGAACTCACAGAGATCCGCCTGCCTCTGCCTCCTGAGTGCAGTAAACGAATTTTTAATCAAACTTTCTAGATTGTTCTAAAAATTCCTTTTTATTGTTTGTCAGTTTAAGTCAAGACTCAAAGAAGACACTCAGTTGGGATCATGTTCACAGCCTGGCCACAGTCAGGCAGCACGCTCTGCATTTGGGTTGGCTTTCTTGTGTCATCATTTGACTTGCTTCTCTTTCTCCACGATTCCTATAAATAGGATGCACACTAGAGTCGTCATTAGACCTATGCTTACCATTTTCTGCAGCACCTTCATGGGTTTCCATGTGTGTTTCATATACTTAGGTCTCTGAAGCCTACATATGGGTTTCTTGTTTTTAATGATGCATTTAGTAGTTTGAAGTAATTTCTTCATGTCCCCATATTTGGAAATTCCTCAATGTCTATTCATCTAATGTCATCATTGTGCTTCCTATCAGTCAATTTTATCTGATTATACTGTTTTCTCCACATCAGTTAGCTAAAGATTTAATAAGACTATTACCTCACTAAATAGATATTTCACTAGCCAAAACTACAAGTTTCAAAGGAAAGGCAGAGTAAATATCTGATTCTTTCTTGCATGTCCACTTGTCTGTTGTAACAGCACATCAACTGGAAAAAAAATTCCCTGGGAGGTGGCAACTCGGGCTGAGCTCTGCTGGGCAGCTTTGGTGGTCTTGACAAGGGCCTCTAAAGGAGCTATAGTCATCTTGTAGTTGTTTTAGTAGTATGAGGACTAAATAGTGCAAGATGCAGTCTCTCACATGCATAGTGCTTGGCAGGCATTGACTCTCCAACTGCTCCACCTCTTGAGAAGCTTGGTTCATGTGAGTTCAGTGTGACCCTCAGGGCTCCAGCTGCAGCTATAGAGCCCAGGCCCTACTGCACACGCTCCTCTCATGCACCTGCTTGCCTCTTACTTCTGTTGTCATTGGGCCAATGTCAAGGATAGATTTTTACAGCACTGCCCTGGATAAGGAAATCACAGCAGCAAATTCCTCTGGCCTTTGCACGTCATCTGTCACTAAAGAAAACATTGATCAACCTGTAAGTAGTTCAGAGAGGAGATAAGGAGAAAAACACTGTACCTCCTGACCAGACGGGTAGTAATGCCACCAGTCAAAATGGCACACAAACAAGATTGGAATGGTTTTATTACAGCCATCTTTAGAAATAATTTGCTATACTAACAGCCACAATGGTTAGTTTTCAAGTCAATACCTACCAACCATAATTAATTTTGGATGATGTCAAATGAGGTCCCACCCCCATTTCATTCTTTACTTGTATTGATAGCCTTGGTGTGAACTCCTGGGAGTTTACATACTCAAACCCAGTCCAACCGTTTACATTATCATTCTTTCTAGTCTCAAACTGCCCTTCTTTGAGCCAGCCGGGACACTTCATTTCGGCTCCTGCATCCTTTCAATATCAGTCCTTGACTCCAGGGTCGATTAGATTCTATGCACAGCAAGATGTCGCTTCTACACAAGATGTTGTATTGTCGTTTTCCTGTCACTGAGGAGGCGCTAGTCATTCTTCAAAGAAATCTTGATTCTGTATAGAAGTTAGGGTTCCCTGATTGGATAGTCATTACAGAGTGAAGGAAGACTTTTCAACTTTTTAATTACTGGGACTGGTGGGATAGCTCAGCAGAGAAGGCACTTGCTCCTAGGCCTGAAGACCTGAGTTCAGTCCCTGCAACCCACATGATGGAAGGAGAGAACCAACTCCTGCAAGGTGTCCTCTGACTTCCACCCATGTGCGCCCCGCCCCTAGCATACACACACCAAATAAGTAAATAAATGTAAAAAATTAATTATTAGGAAACATAATAATGCATTTGGGTTGTGACTTTAAATTTACATTTGATGATGACAAATGTGCTTTCCTCGTGCTGTGAAGAGTTCTGGAAAAATGCTGTTATGGTTTAGAAGCACCCATGTGGAAGTATCTTTCCTCCTGTTTTAGGGTTACTGTTACCTCTCGCCTGATGGAAAGAAAAAAATGCTTTGCCTGGCTTGCGGACGGTGCATGAGGGCAGAGAAGGGACTGAAACAGTTGCTTCCCAGTGCTCTGTTCTTCTGTGTCTCGGGATCCGAGCAGACGCCCTTGCCACAAAGGCCTTTCAAGGTCATCAGCATTGCCAAGGTACTTACCCGGCTGAGCGCTGCTACCACCCATGTGGCAACGCCTTGGAAACTTGGATGCGTTTAGATTGGCCTCACATTCAGGTTCATCTCTTCTCATCCCCGTCATCATCCTCAGATGCACCTTCCTGTCCTGCCAGCGTTGATTTCTTTTCCTCGTTGTAATTTAAATGGCATTGTCTTTTAACAGCTTTGTGCAGCCTTGGGAGTTAATTGGGCACTTGCTACAATCTTCCCATTTCTTTGTGTAGCTTTTAGGTCGGGAAGTAACCGCGAATCTTTACTTGGCACAGCAGCATTCGCCCTACATCAATAGGGAAAGCTCCTTTTGTATGTGTATGGTGCATTTCGGGGACCATTTGACATGTTGCTGTTAGTAACAGTTCAGGCTAGGTGACTGAATTCATACATCCATGCCTAATACCATCTAGAACCCCTAGAGGTGGAGTGGGGGACTAACTGCCACCTTCTGTGACCTTAATTTAAAATGATTTAAATTAATTTAATTTAAAAAGAAGATACTCCTTCTCTTCTAGTTGAGCAGTGTAAAGAACTTGGCGGTGATGGTGGGGGGGGGTTTAAACAGCAGAACAAAAAGGAAGTAATCCTAAAATGCGGCGACCTGCCGGCCTAGTGTCCGTCCCCCCCCCCCCGGGGGTCACCTGCCTTTCTCCAGACCTCACTCCTCTGTCTCCCAATCCTGACTTATGCTAGAGGTGGGCAGTGACAGGTTGCAGTGAACTCAACCCAAGTGGTAACTTGGAAGGACGAGGAGAGCAGTGCTCTAGGAAGCCTGGCAGGATCTGGTTTTGCAGAGGTAACTAGGAAGGACTCCTCTCTGTGAGAGTAGTTTATTCAGAGCCTGTCCCTCTGGGCAGGCTCCTAGGTCAGGACATTGGGGAAAGCTTTCCAAGGGATGCTCTGCACCTTCTTGCCCTCCTCACTCATCTTCCACCAATGGATGGCCTCCTTCTAGAGCTGCTCATTAAGAAAGTATCTGTAGTGTTCATATCCCCTTACTTCAATCCCAGGTTCTCTTTGGTCCTGACATCCTTTCTTCTCCATCCTTTCTTATGACCCACCCCAAACCGACCACCCCAAACCGACCACCCCAAACCCAAACAAACCTACAGCAACGTTTAAGGAAAACCAGAGCAAACCAGAAAGACGGAGCAACTGCTAAAAAGTCGGTGAGAGCACTAGAAGAAGAACTGAGGAATTCTGAGCCAACCCTCTTCCTCCTCCACACAAGTATCTATAGGACATGAAGAAGACACTGTAAAGTGTAGGTCCACCCGCATACACACACGTGCAGACTTTAAATGGGGAGTAGAAATATGCCAAGATAACAGAGCAGAAATAACACAATTTGTGTAAACGTTCATTTTTTTTAAACAAACCAGGCTGATTTATCTTCTTATGAAGCTGAAAACACTCTGAGATATTATGAAGAGCGTCTGTCCTCTTTGTGGATGAAGACACGCTCAGGCGCTGCATCTCCCGGTGGTGTGGCAACTTCATATCAACGGGCAGTGAAAATCATTGCATACAAAAATGGGGAAGGATATCGGAATGGGGAGTTAATCGTGGCCGGAACATTCCATGGGGTAAGTGGTTATGGCTAAAATGCTGTGTGTGTCCTTAGAGGTAATGGTGGTGGTGATTCCCGACAAGAAGTACCTCAAAATTGAGCAACCAGCAGCCCTGTCTACAGCCACCATAAGCTGATGAGATCAAGATCTCTATTTTCCTAGAGGCATTCTTTCTGATTGCTTTCCTCTGAATATAAGGGTAGAAACAGCGAGATACCAATGCCTTGGTTTTCAAGGGGCCCAGAGCAAAGATGCAAAGACAGAGGGAGAACGGAGCGACCAGGCTGTCTTCACCTCATCATGGACAGCATGTCTTTTTCCTCGTTGGTTTACATGCACTGCAAGTTGCATATCACCTGAATGTTGTTTGTTTGTTTGTTTTGTTTTGTTTTGTAATGCCCCCTCATTTGGCATTCAGAGCATCTGAACACATCTTTGTTGACAAGGTCTTTCACTTCACTTTTAAATCATGGGGGACTTAAGTTATTAGAGACTATGTGATTGCCTTGGAGGCTGTGTAGTCATAACAGGAGAGCCCCCAAAGTGATACTCCTGTCTCAACAACCTGCCCAATACTTTTAATAACCTATTTTATAGGTAAGATTAAATACAGTATGTATGAGGTATGCCAACTCCTCCTACCCCTTCCTGTTCACACACCTCTGGGATTGGAAACAACTGGTTTTTCTTATTAAGATATTGTTGTTCAGGTCTGGAGAGGTGGCTCAACCTTTCTGAGTATCTCCTACTCTTGCAGAAGACATGGTTTGGCTCCCACACCCACATCTGGTAGCTCACAGCAGTCTGTATGAAACTCCAGCTCCCCAAAATCTGACAGCCTCTTCTGGCCTCCTGGGGCATCTGCACTCATGTGCACACAGAGATGGACAATCATAAACACAACTGAAAACAAAAATAAATCTGTTCAAAAACAAAACTGTTGCTCAACAGACAAAGCAAACTACAGACGTTAACCCAAGGTTTACCCACTGCTACAGGCTGGCCTCCTCTCTCTCTCTGTTGTCTGCTTTGGTTTTTTGTCTGATTTGGTTTTTACATTTTTATTTGGTGGTTAGGTGGGCAAGAGAGGGTTGTGTGTGCACTCCCATGCATGCATGTACCACACTTGTGCCGCAGTGCACTTGGGGAAGCTAAAGGGCCATCTGAGGGAGGTGGTTCCTTCCTCCCACTACATGGGTCGCAGAGCTTGAACCAGGCCGTCAGGTTAGCAGCAAGCTCTCTAAGCCTCTGGGCCATCTTGTTGGCCAGCTTTTAGATTTGTTTTCCCATCTGCAAAATGGAGGTGATAATGTGTGACAGTTTGGGTTAGAAAATTAACTATTTGTTTATTTAAAACTGTTTACCAACTTGCAGTATTACAACTTTATATCTTAGAGTGTAACAAAAAGGAGGGCGATTTCTAAGTTACATACTTTAAGTAAGACTGTCTTATGGGAAAACATATCAGCATATATAAGCTGCTGGGCTTCAGCTCTAGAGTCAGGTTTGACTCATGTTAAATCAGAGAAAACAGACATAAAAAAATTGCCTGTAATCAAAAATCTACATCAACAGTTTATTCAGTGTCTGCTTTCTAAAAATAAAGGACTTTTTTTTCAGATTTCTACAATGGCAGAGAACTTGTTATAATTTCAGTTGTCATCATTATTTCCTGTTAATGGTTTCTAAAAATTATTTATTTTTATTTTTATGTGCTCTGCTGCATGTAAGTGCACTTCATGCATGCCTGGTACCCTCAGCGGTCACAAGAGGGCACTGGATCTCCTGGAACTGGAGTTATCTGCAGGTGTAAGCCATCATGTGGGTGCTAGGAACAGAAACTGGGTTCCTTCAAAAGCAGCAAGTGCTTGTAACTGCTGGGCCACCTCTCAAGCACCTCCCATCGGTTTTTTTGTAACTTGTGTGATGTAGCTTCTTGCAGAATGCACACAACGACTTGGACTCACCAGAGCAGCCTCCAAAGTCTACACCAGAGATGGAAGCAGTATCCTCACCTTGCGTGGCTTGGTTCTGTGGGCTATAGGTGAAGCCTTTATCCAGAGAGACCCCAAGGAGCAAGAGAGAAGCACAGACTCTGTTGGGACAGAAGAGATAGCTGTTCAAAATACAGAAGGTTAGTTAATTTCTACAGACATCAGTTGATTCTATGTATGCTATATTATCAAAACATTAAATATAGTTCATCCAGTCACCATAGCAAGAATTTCAAAATTATAGCCAGTGATTTTTGTAAGTGGTTCAGAGGGTATCAGTGAGTTTCTCATAGTGTCCTTACCTTTCTTAGTAGGTAAATAAATAATTAAATAAATAAATAAATAAATAAATAAATAAATTATATATACTCCAGTTTTAGAACTGAAACAATAAACCAATTCATAAAATTAACAAAAGCAGGCAACTTAACTGCTTTGTAAAGCACTGACATGTTTTGTTCTAAAATTCAAAACCCAAATCCCCTGAGACTGAAGAAATGGTTGCTAGACCAGTGCCAGCCTCTCCCTGCTGTTGAAGGGATGGTCTCCCTCTCTGCACCTTTCCTGGCTCTGCTTCCCCTCCCTGGCCTCGCTGCTCCCACTGCTTCTGTGAACTGCTAGACACTCCAGTGGATGCCCATTTCTTGCCAGTTGTGACACAGCAGTGTGAGGCTTTCCCACTCCTGTCCTGAATGCCATGGTTTAGAGATTACAGACTTTGGTGTGGGAGTCAGAACATCAGGTTTCAAATCCCAGACTTGCCAACTACAGCCGAATGGCATTGGCCAAGTTCTTGACCCCATCTCTACCTCGGTTCTCTCATTTGTGACTACACATGCCAACAATCACTTCCCTTACAGACCTTTCATGAGAAGCAAAAGAATATAGTGTTGATAAAACAAAAAAACAAGACAAAAACCTCAGAAAAACTTAGCTTAAAGGGAATAAGAGACAGTTTATTCTGGAGCCATTTTGAGTAACCATAGCTCGGGAACACAGATTTATGTTACCCCAAATTCCATGTTCCACCATGGAAGCAGTTTTATAGTTTCACAGAACAAGGAAAGTCATAAGTCAAGGTAAGTTTAAAATACATTGGTGGGTACACCAGAGAGGCAGGTACAGTGAAATGGAGGAAACTTTTTTACAAGCCCAAGATGCTTTCTGATGATATTCTTCGCTTTTGAATTGGTGGAAGCTAGTGATCTGGGTCTGTTAATGGGTCTTAGAATGTTTTTAGCTACTATCCACAAGATGTTAGTTCAGACACAGGTGGGTGAGGAATGGCTGTTCTGGAGGTCTGGAACCAGCCCAAGATAAGATAGTTACCCTCTGGACCTGCAACTTCCCAGTCTCTCCACAGTACTGAAATTCTAATTAGTCAGTCCATCTCTGTAGACCCGGTTTCTATTCGGGAACTTTTTGTTCACAATAGAATGTATCTGCTTGTGATTTTTGTTTTCTTCCTTCTTGTTCTACTATAGTAGAACACTACAGTGTGAGAAACATTCTGTTCTGTCAAAGATGGCTGACCTACCAATAGTCCAAAAATCTCCCCCATTTTGTGAAACCTTAGTATGTTCCTGTTTGCCCACTTCTGGATGTCAGACATTTCTGAGACTTGACCACACCCTTCCTTTTTGCACAGCAATGAAGTAACCAGTTGGTGAGATCTAGCTTCCACCAATGGGGAAAGACACAGTCACCCACCTGAGTCAGAATAAAAACTAAGTGAACTTCCAGCCCCAATGTAATTGCTCACTCAGTTCGGGTCATCTTGAACTCTTTGCTGGAACAAATTACCTACATATTTACCTGTGTTGTTTCTTTGTGCAATGCAATGCTGGAAACATTCTTTTCCAATAGACAAAGCAATTCTAAAACCAAAATACGCTTTTCACAGAAACTGGGATGTTCAAATCTAGGCACTAGCAGGGTTTGGTTCATTGGTAAGATCAAAATCTGCGTCTTCCATAGGGAAGAAGTGCTGGGTTGTCACATGACAGAAAGCTGATAGACAGGAGAGCCAAAAAGCAGTGTGACGTCTCCTTTAGAAGGGCCTTAGTTCCAGTCACAAGAAGAGGAGCTCTCACACCTAGTGATCTTTTTAAAAATTCTATCTCAGGGCTAGGGAAATGGCTCAGTGGGTAAAACACCTGCTGTGCAAGCATGAGAACCTGAGTTCAGATCCCCAGCACCCATGGAAAACAGCTCGGCATAGTGGTACACCTCTGTAACTCTAGGGCTGGGAGGTGTGGACAGGTAGATTCTGGGGCCTTTCTGGCCAGCCACCCTAATGAAAGAGTAATCACCAAGTTCAGTGAGAGACTCTGTTTCAAAATTAAGATGGAAAATGATAGAGAATGACATTCCCAAACCAATCTCAGACAGCCACCTGTACCTACACAGATAATCATGTCTAAACACATGCATATACCATATAAATGAATAAATAAGTCAATGAAAGATTCCTACCTCTTAGTAACATCATGTTGACCATAAATTTTCTCTACTTGAATTTACGAATGGACACATTCAAAACATAAATGTATAAATATGCACATATATGCATGTATATATACATATTTACTTGAATACATATTTCATATTCCTTCCACATAAGTTATATTTGGTCTTTATGAATATAAACATATATTAGACTAGTGCTTGGCTGGTATCTATCAAACATTCATGACTTTTATTTATTATAACTGTGTACATTATATTATTTGATTTTCCCATGAGTTTTAAGAAGCAATGATTTGAACATTTAGTGTCTGGATGATTTTCAAAGTGCATGGCTCTGCCTCTACTTGATGTTTAAGAGGATATTCATCTCAAATTCATTTCTTTCAAATTCTTTTTAAAAATCTTTTTGGAAGAACAGAGTAATGCACTCATCAAGACTATCAGAAGGATGTCTTTTCAATGGCATCCCTGCTTCTCCCATATTCTAAAACATATCCCGAGGCAAGGCAGGACCATTCATGGTCTGCCCCTGTATGCAGCTGAGTTTTGGTATTATGCCATTAATTTCCACAGAAGAACTTTAAAGAAATAACTGTCAAAATTCAGCATCGTGCTTACTGGTCAGGAAGCAGAAAGAACACATTTGCTAAAATCCCTCAGCTCTGCTGCAGCCCAGGGATGGCACCAAACTCCATGTAGGTCAGTTCCTTTTTAAAGGTTTGTTTCATTTTAAAGTATTTGGGAGGATATTCAACTCTTTGACTGTCTATAACTATTTCTGACTAAATGTATGTGTTGGCTCCAATTTTGATAATAATTATGAAAGTCATCAGTGAAGAAAAAATACTTTGGCTGAACAAATGAATTCATAAAGGATATTCATTCATTATTAACTGACAAGAGTAAATGTGTCTCTTGTTTCCCAGAAAACTCAAGAATAAAAGTGGAAAACAGATTGGATTGTTTGGAGGGCATAGATAAATCTTTGCTTGCTCAGATTCTCAAAAGTCCTATTGCCATTTGGGTGTCTTGTGGTGAGCCATTTCTGCCTCTAAATGGTAAGGTTTTTGTTTCTGCTTCCTTCTAGACTGTATGTAAAGAGAGGGAGAAATAAGTTTTATGCCATGAGAAAATGAATTAAGTGTGTATAATGTCACCATAATAATATTGTATTTATGCAGAGAGCCAATCAGTCAATTAATATATGTGCAAAGATAGCTGTATGCACATATTTGCACAATTGCTTGTTTTTCTCTTACTGGAATGGATTTTTCTGCACAGAGAAGTGTCTAATTTAGTTGATAAAGAGATGCTTGGTCTATAAGGAGGAGAATAATGGTATCCATTAGAAAATAACAAATGAGTTTAATTCACACTGAGGACGACCTGTCTGCACATTTTCATTTTTAAAAATTGCACCCTTTAGGCAGTAGGTAGATGTTTAAAAAAATGAATGGTCCCAAGCCAGGCTTTCATCACCTCCAAACAGTTGGTGGAAGCAGAAAATGAAATATGGCTATTGCATATGGTAAATCTATACAATAAAGCAGTTTTGATCTCCTTCCTGGCCCACCTCCATTGCATACAAAAATGCCCTAAGCCTTCTCATCTTTCAAATGAAGTTTCTTTTAATAGCCCTTACCTCTGTTAATTACATCTTTCTAATTCAATCTGTCTCTTGAAGCAGAAAGTTCTTTGTAAGTTATTGGTACCTATGATAAATTACTCTTGATAACAGAGCACTATGCAAAACATTTTTTCTTTATTGTAGCTGCACAGAAATCTGAAAAATTAAAGAAACAAAACTGGCTAAAGAGGGACCAAATTTTGGCCGATTTAGACACCATGAGACACAAGATGCGACAGTTGAAAGGTCAGTGTGGATGAAGCTAGTCGTTGTTTAATTCCAAATGGAGCAACAGTTACCAATAATTATTTTCTACTGCTTGATACCAAATAGATAGCCAGTACATGCTACATAAAATCATGCTATGTAAATTAGAAAAAGGTGTAAAATGTAATAGCATAGCCATTTAGTACTGATTTTATATCTGTAAATTTTATATTAAAAGGAATACCCCATGAGTTGCATATACACTGAAAAAAATAAGGGTTGTCTGTCCTTGCTTTTGAAATACTCCCTTAACTGACACTGTTGAAACTTTAGAAATAAATAAAACAAGACCTGCACATTTAAGCAAAATCTTGCTGTTATCCCTTGGTATTTTACTGCTGGGGAATAAAGTTTATTTATGGGACATTTTTCATTTTAGTAATTAGAACAGAGCAGTACTGAAATCTTCAAGGTCATGGTCAGTAAGCCAAGGACTCCTCTTAACACAACGTGAGATACTCTTTTCATAGTCAAAGCTCAGAGCGGGCATTGTGTGTCCTCTTTCACTGTTCTCCTCACAGAACCTTAGATTCCTGACTTTATACTATTCCAAGCACTTGAGCTGCAGGCGTTTATTCAGAGAGAATCAACGTCCTGTAGACTTGAGTCTAGGAAGGAATGCATTTCAATCTTTGTAATCACAAACATTGGCTTGTGTCCAAAGCCTATGAATCTTGCTTCAACAATAGCGCACATAGTTCTCAACATAAACGCAACTCTGGCTTTGGGACAGTCAATATCCATTCCTTTCCTAAGGAAGATTCCAGCTATGAGCAAAAGCATTGATGACTACTCCAAATGTCTGCTATCTTACTACTAGACATTGTCACCTGAGTCTGCCAGGGACAAGTCCAAACTCAAGCTGTTCTGTCCCCCAAACACCAAAGCCTCTTTGTCTCCTCCACCTGTAGTTCTACCACCATCCACCCAGGCATTCTCTCTCCAACAGGAACCTGCAAGTCATTCTTGTTATCACCCCCTCTCTTTCCTTCCCCAAGCAATGCTTTAGAAAGTCTTGTCCCCTGAGTTACATAGAGCTCTAATGGATTCTAACCCCCTTAAGTCTCTGTGCTGGTTACTTTCTGTCAATTTGACAAGAAGCAGAGTCACCCAGGAAGAAGGAACCCAAATGAGGGATTGTCTCCATCAGACGGGCCTATAGATATGTCTGCGGGGCACTGTCTTGATTAGTGACTAATGTCCGAGGGCCTGGCCCACTGTGGGCTGTGCCACCCCTGGGATGGTGTTCCTGCCTTGTTTTCCTTCTAGGAGACTATAACCTACAAGTCATATAAACCCTCTCCTCCCCAACTTGTTTCTGGCCAGTGTTTTATCACAGTTTCAGAGGAACTAACTAGAAGAGTCTCCACTGTCTTTATCTGAATTCAAGCACAGCATCTTCTGACTGGGTTAATAGAACAGTTCCTAACTAACTGGTCTCCCTGCTCCAAGTCTTGACAGCATCCATTTGATGGTTACCATCTTGGTTCATGTTTTTGTTTTCCAAAAACTGGGTCTTTTTTTCCCACTCACAGTTGGGGAACTAATAAGAATACTGAGCATCAATTCATCAGTGAAGAAGACTTTCATGCTTGGCCAAGAACCTAAGAAATGGGAGATAAATCTCAAATAAATTCTTTTTTTTGTTTAAGAATTTTTTATTCATTTTACATTTCAATCACAGATCCTCCTCTCATCCCTCCTCACACTCCCCCAGTCCTCTCCCCCCCAACCCACCCCCTATCCCCTCCTCTGAAAGGGTAAGGCCTCCCATGGGGAGTCAGCAAAGCCTGGTACACTCAGTTGAGGCAGAACCAAGCCCCTCCCCCTACATCAAGGGTGAGCAAGGCTTCTGACTATAGGTATTGGGCTCCAGAAAGCCAGCTCATGCACCAAGGATAGATCCTGGTCCCATAGCCAGGGGTCCCTCAAACAGACAAAGCGACACAACCCTAGTCTGGTCCAATGCAGGCTCCACAGCTGTTGGTCTATAGTTCGTGACTTCCCACGAGCTTGGTTCAGTTGTCTCTGTAGATTTCCCCATCATGAACTTGACCCCCCTGCCCCCCGCCTTGCTCATAGAATCCCTCTTCCACCCTTGAATTTGGGAAGTGACTGATAAAGTAAAATAAATGGAGGATGTATGAGGGAGGGAGAACAGCTGCTAATGGAAACTGTTTCTGTCTCGTCCGAGAATGAGCAAAGATTTTCCTGAAGTTCAGACATCACTTCTTTCCCCTTCTATGAGTCTGTCAGGTTGTCACTATAGCAACTATCAACTGCACTGGCACAAGAAGGGCGTCTTTTAGCATGCAGATGGGATTACAATAAAGTCAGAGATTGACTAGAGGGGCCACTCTGGTAGCCATCAATTTCAATAAGCCCCGATTAAAAAAAAATTGCAGCCTACAGCTATACATACCATCCTCAAAGATAACCAAGATTATGGTGGGTCAACAGTCAGACCGCCGACTCAGTACTCAGGCAATATGAGCAAGGGTGAGACTCTAGAGTTGAAACGATCCTGTAAAAATGCAAAGGTGTTAAGGTAGCCCAGATATAAGAGGGTCCTTAGCACCCTTAGAAACAAGGCTGGGCCTTCTACATATGGACCTCCGTGATCCCACTGTCTGTAAGGTCTTCTGTTTCCCTGCTCACCCAACTCATGAATTTTCTTTAGCACCCTAGGCTTATCATATGCTTTCAAAATTCTAGGCTCCTGAGAGAGTGTAATTCCCTCTACATCAAGTTTTCTCCCTCTGACCTCTTGGATTCTCCTCTTTTGTTATTACTTGTTTTCTTTCCCAGGGGTTCCCCACCACCACCACATTCTAAGCCTGGGGTAAAAGCAGTTTGTCACATCTTGAACTCTATCCCCATGGCCCCCAAGATATAATGGTAATTATTTGTTCATGGGGCTATCCCCCTTAGATGAGAAATGTTACACCCTTCTAATATGTTCCTGACTAGTTGTAGAATGGTTGGAAGAAAAAAATGAATGAAATTTCAATCCATTCACTTCAGGGAATTTTCTAAGTTTCATGTCTTTATTGACTTAAATCAGTAGAAAGCCGCATCCTGAAAACAGCATCTGGCAAAATTGCCTTTGCTGAATTCTGGTTTTACATTATGTCTTCAACTTCTACTATAATTTGCGAAGAGACATTTAGATGTAATTTGGTATCCTGCACAGCACCAACACTGAAACAGTCTATATTTGGTTAGTGAATGTCCATTATGGAGTTATCCGCAGATGTATTTTCTTTTCAGATTCAATGCTAATTCTTGTCTCCACCTAAAAACTGGTGTGTGTTCTGCTGTTACACATAATTTAACACATAATTATACATCTTATTCTCATGAAAACCCTATACTAGCTACAGGGATTATCAGAATAAATAGTAATCAAGTTTTAGCTCAGGTAACTGCAGTTCCTATTAGATGTTCTCTCCTCCCACCCCTTTTTACACAAACAAAACCACACACACACACACACACACACACACACACACACACACGCATGCACGCACGCATGCACGTACGCACACATGCGTGCGCGAGCACATGGGGGAAGGAGAAAAAGAGGGAGGGAAGGAGGGAAGGAGGGAAGGAGGGAGGATAGTCTCTAAATCATGATCCCTTTGGCTTAGACTCCTAAATTCTGAGATTGTAGGCATGGACCTCTGCTTAATTCTATACATTTTGAGGGGTGCCTGAAAGAGATGTGAACATTTGCTGAATTAACTATTCCCAATTATTACAGCTGTTGGTCATTGCAGCTAATATTGTGTATAAAATACTTTATTAAGCTAATTGTTCTTCATTTGTAAGCATGATCAATGCTATTAGTAATAATAATTATTTTGTAACAATTTTGTGATTATGTAGTTCATGTCAAATAGTTATTACATGGTTAACACATAATAGATGATAAATATTGGTGCCTGGGTTCTTGAGAAGAAAATGTATTTCCTAACTTGGCTTTTTTAAACTAATTAAACCCAGTATTACAAATCAGACCTAAGCCTCACCCTTGCTACATATGAACCAGGTGGATGTGCTAACTAAAGTCCCTTCCCAGATGCAGATACTGAAAAGGGCGGTGTCCCAATAAGGGGGCAGAGTGGGGGGAACTGAAAAGGACCTCGTGAAGGAGCAGCAAAGCACTCACTGCCTGGCTTCTAAGAGAAAACTGAAAATGGAACAAGAATCCTCCGCTTGTTTTTCTCAACTTCCCATGGGAGAAGCCATTTGCTGTCAGTAGGGCTCTCCCTACTTCAAATGAAACAGTAGGAAGAGGTGCGTCCCCAATAGCCGATGCATTGCTGTCCCCCAATCTCATGTAAACTAAAGCAGAATACATAGAAAGGATAACAAGAAAATGAAATAATTTATACATAACCTCCTTGCTTGGCTTCAGTTTATGCTATCTTACATATGTAAATTATGATAGATTATGTAAAACTTTCCTCTGACTGAAACCTTTTGTGCATTTCCATGAACATTATAGTGCTAATGTATTTGTTTGCTTAGGTCCTCTAGAAGCCAGGTGACAGAAATAAATGCCATGTAGATTTCCCTGGTTCCAGTTTTCAGCTTCTGGCTCTCAGCTTTGTAAATGGTTAGCTATTGTTGAACTCTGTTGATCCAAACAAATTTTGAATGTCCATGGTGCATTCTAAATATGATATTTGTTGGGGGGTATTATCCATTAAAATGTATGTTTCATAAATTAGTATTATCTGCCCTCTGTGAATAAAGTTGGATGAAAACTGCCTTTTTTATGAATTTGTCTTAAACAAGACTGCTATGGTCCAAAGCATGTTACCTCATGATGCTGTCACAGTAACTTACCGACTGGTCCGATTATGCTTTTCCACATTCATAGACAGCATATGAAATGTTTCTAGGCATATTGTGTTCTTGTTTCCCAGGGAAGTCATTACCACCACTTACTTTTATTGTTAGATCTTCTCATAAATTTTAGGTGTAAGACACACAAGTCTTTATTCTCTGTAAATCCTGAATTATTTTTAGAGTTTTGTTTGTAGCCATCATCTGAGAATCTTCAAATCAGCAGAATCTTAGCAGCAAGGTTGAGACTTCAATTCCTTTTTAGCTCTCTCTCATCTATCCACCTGTGTGGGCCCCCTCATTGCCCCTTGTCGAATCTCAGGTCAGCAGCTTCTGCCAGTGTCCCCTTTCTCAACCTGTTTTTAAGTGTTGGGAATCAAACCCCAAGTCTGGAATGTGTGAGGTAAGCATGACAGCATTAGGCTGTGCCTCAAACCTTTCTAATTTAGCTTTTTAAATATTTTTTTTTAATTTTTGAGACAGAGACTTGCTAAAATTGTCCTAGCTTGCCTTGTATTTACTCAGACAGGCCTGACACTTGCCATCCTTCTGCATCATCCTTCATGGAAGCTTAGTTTCTATTATCTATATACTGTTCTGCCCATTTACAGTTTATAGGTATAATCATTTTCTTACCATTTTCCTTCCCTACTAAAGTTGAAGCAAGAACTCACTGAAACATACAGTGCAAAATACACACCATAAAACATGGGTTTTTTATTTCAGAAGTTTAGAAAGCAGTGGGAGACTCTGTGCTGGACACACCTTCAACTCAGAGAGAAAATAATAGCATATAAGTGTGTCTCTGAAACCCTTTTATATGGATTCAGAGTGGTCTATTAGAAAGAATGTATGTGCCTTAGTCACCACACTTAATAAATTATGCCTGCAGTTCTTCAGAACACAGTATTCCAATAAATAGTTTCTCTTACTCTAGCTTTTAAACAGCAGAAAGGGCTCAGCAGAGGCATCAGAAGCAAATTGTGCTCATGGGGTGTTATTAGGTAGAAAAGGGGGGGCGGGCTCCCGTCTCTTTTGTTAATATTATTATAGAAATACTTAATCC
Organism: Peromyscus nudipes; assembly: GCA_902168325.1. Taxonomy (NCBI): domain Eukaryota; kingdom Metazoa; phylum Chordata; class Mammalia; order Rodentia; family Cricetidae; genus Peromyscus; species Peromyscus nudipes. The sequence goes on along the minus strand of CABHPH010134356.1, from coordinate 17,997 downwards.
CCAGGCTGTGAAGCTAATTGTGAGGGAAGGCTTGCTATTAGTGAAAAGAACAAAACATATGTTCTGAGACTGGAAGAAATGATGGGAACTAAGTAAGGTCATGAATTCTATTTGACTAAATTACTGCTGAACCAGATCGCAGATGCTGTGCGGGGGCCAGGTGGAAGTCAGCACGCTATCCTCCTTTTCCATCTGTACAGTCCTGGCCATTTAAAGCCCTACTCTTGAATATTGTTACATATTATCACCTTAGTCATCTGGGCTTCTATGATATTTTTAGTATTTTAGCCTATTTCCCGCTCCTGGGTGGAATAATTTATGTAATTTAGAAAGTCAAACCAATTCCCCTAAAACTCGGAAGCCTACGCTAGAAACAGTATCTCTTGGGAACCTCTTTCCAGGGCGGCGAGTAGCAGCACGTCAGCCAGCCACCATGGTTCCCACCCAAAGCCCTCTGCAGCCTGTGGTGGTTGAAGGAGGCTGGACTGAGCCGACGCAAGAGGAAATGAAGCTCATGGAACTTATAAGGCAGACAGAGGTATGTTCTTTGGGATCCCAGACATTAAAGACTCTGCCCCTTTTAGCAACATTTAAAAGTATCGTGTTGAATTTTTAAATCATGCTATTAATATGCTCACAGCAACTAGGCAGTTATGACCACCATAAGCATATGCCAAGCATTGAGTTGGCATTTGGAGGGTAGCTATCCTGGAGACAGCCAGCTCACACGAACGTCTGTTTTGTTTGAATGGAGACCAGAAATTATGACCTTAGCAAAGATGAGAAAAAGGCCCAGTGGATATGTACAAAGGTAATTACAGCAGGTGTAGTCAAGTTGAACCTTATGGCTTCATCACTCATCATTCCTAAGGGTACTACTCAATATGTAAAAAGAGCAAGGAGCACAGTGCTGATCACAACGGAGACATTCAGAAGTAAGAAGATGAAAAAGTGGTTTCGGCCAATTGGTTAATCACTCAAGATTGCCAGACATAAAACAGTTGAGAAGGGAAAGGTCAGCTGTTGAGACAGGCTCAGAGATAGAGACTATGGGAAGCTGCATGCTTTGTGAATTTTTTCATCCAACTATTTGTCACTATTTTAACAAGGCTTCTCAAACTCGTGGCGTGTGTTCAATGCAAATTTTAAGTGTGCTTCTAAATCAAGGTGACTGGAACAAAGAACTTGCCATTGCTAGAGACTTGACTCCTTGCCAAGCTAAGAAGGCTAAGTCCCTAGTCAGGGAGCAAATAAACAAGCATTGAGCTAGGATCCACTTGAGGTAGGATGAGGAGCTGCTTGACGAGGACTTGGCAGAGCAGAAGGGTGGCAGCTGCCTTTCAGAACCTAGTGAGCTCGGACTTGCTGCACACAGTCCCCTAAGCATCGCTTACCCAAAGGAAAGGAAGGTGTGTTTCTGAATCAAAAGCTCACTTGTTAGTTGTAGAGACAGCTTCTGTAGGAGAAACATCACACACGTATGGCCCTTTATTTCTCAACATTGCAAATGAGTTCAATGGTTTGTCAAAGTGAATCTGTCTGTATTCTTACCCCAGTAGCTTCATGGAAGCAAGGGAAATTCACCCAAGTCTACAGCAGAAGAGGTCTGGGCATGCCACAGTTACTTACCAGAATCATTTTGGTATACATTGTGATCACATGGAATTTCTGGTTTCCATTGAATTCCCTTTGCACACACCAAATCATTCTCCATCTGCAGCATTCTCTGGGCTTTCCTTGACAGGCACAACTTTCTGAAGGCCAAGAACTACAGTCCAGATGCTCTCTAATTGCAACTCAATGTAAAGTAAACCAGCAGCACAGCCTATACCAGGGTCCCCCAGTGAAACGAGTGTGGGCTTACCAGAACGGAGGCCGACCCGATGATGGCACTTATGCCTGGGCCAGCACTATTTCAGAGGTAAATTTAATGTGAATATCCAATAGGCCTGGATTCAGACCCCAACTTTGACATCTTTAGATTGGTAGTTTAGGCAAGTTAATGAACTTTTCTGAACCTCATTTTCTCATTTGTCCGGTGGGAATAATACTTCCGTCACAAGGCTGGTCAGATTATTGAATGAGCTCCCATGTATGAATGTGAGATGTCTAATGCTATCTGATGTGTGTGTGTGATTTCAAATATGATGCATGGGCAGCAGAGAACAGTGCCAATTGCACACTCTCTAGACCAAGACTATACTTTAAAATCACTTAAGAGTAAGCACAGTGGCACAAACTTCCAATCCCAGCACTGAGAGGTGGAGGCAGGAGGGTGCGGAACTGAAGGGCATCTTTAGCTACAATGATGAATTTGAGGCCAGCCGGGGCTAATTGGGACCCAGTTTATTTTTAATAGTTACAATGATACTTTAAAATGGTTTTTCTCATTCATTTCAAACCCAGCTCACAAAAGAGTCATTTCAACCCCCTGTTGTGAATATTCACTAGATATGTGCTTTATAGAAAAGCACCTGTGGTTCTTATAGAAAGCCTGTCCCGGTCTTACTACCCACCATCCTGGGCTGACAGAATTTCCACTTCCCAGAGATGAAGCACTGCCTCGAGGAGACAAGCAGCTCTTCCTCCACTGTTTGTAATTTGAGGGACATAAATCTGAAGTTTGACCTTTTTGTCTTAGTCTTTAAGTGGAAACTTGAAGCAAGTTTCTTTCCTGGGCTTTCCTAGAGTCTTTCCTGATGCAATGGAAATGCTTATAGTGTTTCCCCTGTTTCCCTTTGTGAAGTGTTTGCATAGACTTTCCTGGGAAAAGAGAGAGTCCCAGAAATAATGTTGGGGGCAGGAGTGGGGAGGTAAGAAGGTGCAATAGAAAGGCCTAAGGAAGTTCACAAAGCCGATGGAAGTTCTGGCAGAGGCATCTTAGCTGAGCTGGCCGTCAAGGATGCTCCAGGCTCAAAGCCTCTCTTCACCAATTGATCCATGAGTGCAGCCACATCTCAGAAGCTGATGGCTGACATGCTGCACTTGAGAAATGAGGTAAAAATGTGCAACATTCATAATGAGCAATAAAGGGAAAATGCTTTGTATACCTGGAGGCAAACAGGAGAATGATTACTTTAAAAAAAAAAAAAGTGAAAGCCGCCTTCCTAGGAGAGACGCCGAAGTGTGGCTAAAATATTCTTCTTCGCATTGGTCTCTTCAGAAATGAGAGTCAAATGTTGATGCTGCTTCAGAGAGAGCACTTAGCCTTGGCAGCTAAAGGCAATCAAATGGTGAAAGAATATGCAGCGATTAACCAATAGACGTAGAAAGGAGTGTGGATAATAAGAAAATAGCTATCAGACAGTGTAATGAAACTCACAAGGAACTTCCAAAGATTACATATGGTTCTATCAGTCAGAAGCTGGCCTTTTGAGTCATGTGGCTCACACTGTAGAGTATGGAAGGTGCTCCATAACTACAGGTCCATGACCATATGATTTTCATGAACTTTATATATATGGAAGCAACTATGCTGGAAGCTGTGAAGTATCATTTTAACTTACATCTGTGAGTAGACTTTTATAAACTTGGGAAGTATCGTGTAATTGACAGGTTAGCATCAATAGTAGACAACACATGCTACCAGAGCTCATTAAATTATGATATCAAGATGACAAAGACTCATTACAATCATAGGCAGATTGTTTAATGTAGATTATTATATTACAGAACAAAGCAATCCATTATGTAAAAACAAGTATATGTGCTTTAATGACACCCTTAGCAATATTGACTGTATTTGACAGGTTTCTTTAATTATATAAATTATAACTGTTCTTTGTTATTATCTTTAAGTTAATTTTTTTAAGTTAGCATAGAAAGTATTGGGTTGGCTTCTTCATGGAGGTTTTGGGGTTTTTTTATGTTTTGTTTTGGTTTTGGTTTTATGAGACAAAATTTCTCTCTGTAACCCTGGCTATTTTGGAACTTGCTCTTTAGACCAGGCTGGCCTCATACTTACAGAGATCCACCTCCACCTCGTGAATGCTGAGATTAAAGGCGTGCACCACCGCTGCCCGGCCTCCAGGGAGTTTTCATATATATGTGTTACACTTTGTTCTCGGTTGGCCTCCCCTCCACTATCCTTCTCCCTCACCAGGTCACCTCTCCACCCCACCTCCCCCACCATCACCCTCCTACCTCATTACCCCCAGTGCCCATTCTTCCCAGTAAGTCTTCTGAATTGTTTTCCTTTCACATGTAATTCTTTGTTCTCTCTATCACCTATGTCCCTTAAATTCTTTCCTTCCCTCTCCTAACCCCCTTTCTAGTTCCATGACCTATAAACATAGATACATACATATATGCATGCACATATATAATTTAAAAACTAGGTTCCATGTATAAGAGCAAACATGCAATATTTACCTTCCTGAGTCTGACTTATAAACTTGCTCAATATGATTTCCAGTTGTATCTGTTATTCTGCAAAGGTCATAATTTCAATTTTCTTTATGTTTGCATAATATTCCTTTGTGTACAGGTACTACATTTTCTTTGTCCATTCATCTACTGATGAATGGACACCTAGGCTGGTTCTATTCCCTGGCTTTTGTGAATATGGAGGCATAAGTACCTCTGTGGTCTTCTGACTCAGTATCCTTCGGCTGCATATCTACGGTTGGTATAGCTGGGTCATTTTGTTCTCATTCCAGTTTTGTGAGGACCCTCCATATTGATGTTCACAGTGGCTGCGCAAGTTTATATTCTGACCAGTCACTATAAAGGTTCCTGCCCACCCACATCTTCGCCAGCACTTGCTGTTACTTATTTTCTTGGTGGTTAGTCATTCTTACTTCCCTGGTGGCTAAGGATATAAAATACATTTTATGGTATTTGTTAGTCATTTGCATTTCTTCTTTTGATAATGGTCTATTCAGTTCATTAACACACTTTTTGATTGAATGATTTAGTTCCTCAGTACTGGGGTGGGTACAGGCAGAGGGTCTGCCTTTGTACTTTCAGGATCTCTTGATTACCAGTCACCTTACAGAAGGGATGATGCCCCTGTGGTTGTATATCCCTGGGACTTCAGATTCCTGGTGCTCTACAGCAGAGAATGACAGAGAGTTGGCTCCAGAACATGATCTACCTGCTGGCTCAGAACTATTAACAGGGTAACACCAGGGTAATTCTTAGATGAGATCTGTCTCAGGTCACTTGCGGTAGGTAGGTCTATCTTTCTCTGCGCACCGCCCATCCAGACTTAGCCTCCTGCTACCTGCATCCTTCAGCTCATTGAGAGCCTGCTCTCTGCAACTGCCTTGTTGAGCCTTCCCCTACCCAGGTGCTGTGTACGATGAAAGCAAGTCTCCCTAGCCTGAGGATGTCCCCTGTTCTCAGGCCTACAAGGTAGCCAGATTTGAACCATACATTTCTGTTTCAAAGTAGCTCAAGGCCACTGTCACCTGAGTCATACAGTATGATAAACTTGGACTTTTCTCCACTGTTGATCACACCATGCACTAGATTTAAAGCTCATGAAGACTTCTCCTGAGTGTAGGACTGACTATTTCATCTGGGTTACCTTTTAGAGAGAGCTTCTGAGTCCTCTTCCTGCCTAAGAAACTGTGCCATGGCAGCTGTGTTCAGCTTGCTCCTTTGAGTGACAGTACATACTGTCTTTGCTCTTTCCCAGGACCCTCTTCTTCTTTTGTGAATTTTAGAATCAGCTTGCCTCTGTTCTTCTCTTTACATAAAGTCTGTTTTTTTTTTCTTATTCTTAATCTCTCTTTTACCAGCTCTCACAGAAGTAGTCTCTAATCTGTCATTTTATTAGGCTGTCTCCTCAAATTGATAAAGAGTATGAAAATATATGCAGGCGTTAGCTGGGTACAGAGAAATAGGCACTCTCCTGTTGATGGAAATTGAACCTTTTAGAGAACAAGTACTTGGTTATACATCTCACAAACAAATGCACTTCTGAATGCATCCACATCAGCCTTTTTGTCACGGTGACAAAACAATGCACAGATAGATGCACTTATGAGAGAAAGCGTTGGTTTTAGCTCATGGTTCAGTCCATCATAGCAGGGAGTTCATGATGACAGGAGCATGGAGCTGTGCTTTCTCACATTTCAGCAGATAAGGAAGCAGAGACCACCATTAGGGATGACCATGACCTTCAAAGGCCCACCCCTCTTGCCCTGCTTCTGCCAGCAAGGCCTAGCTTCTTAAAGGTTCCATTAACTACGGCCACCAGTTGAGGAACAGGTGTTAAAGCCCATGAGACTGTGGGGTGACATTTCACACTCAAACCATAGCATACCCCAAGAAGACTTCATGAACTTATGCAAAGTTTGTTTGCTAGAGATATTAATCACAGAAGTATTTTCAATAGAGATGAACTAGAAATAATTTTAAAGCTTATCAATGGGAAATTGGTTAAGTGAATTATAGTACGTAGGATGGAATATCATAACTCAATTAAAATCAACTTTAAGAGAGAATAAAAACAACAAATATGGCTGAGGTACACCAAGTAAAATAAATATAATCTAAGGCATGTGGAACTAGATTCTATACACACATACATGGGCAAATTGAAAGCAGCATGGGAGGACTTAACAGCTCTCAGTATCCATTTTTCAATTGGGTCACATCATGGGTTACTTTTATTTTTCTTTCTTGTGCATTTGTATATTCTGTATTCTTTTTTATGATGAATGCAGATTGTTCTTATATGATAAGGAAACTGATAATCTTCTTGGAAAAGGACTAACAAATGTGATGAAGGTCAAGTTAGTAGAAGTTCAGCGGGGCCATGAAGTGAGGGAGACTTCATCTACCTGGGATAAGGGACAACAGTACAAAGGAATTTGTTGCCACCTCTGACAGAACTTGAGAAAGGGGTATGCATCAATACTCAAGTAGAAGAAGTATTAATGAGAAGGAGAGGTGCCACGCAAAGGCATGAGTGTTTGAGTTGATGTGTTGTGGTAAGCAGATGGTACTTATGTCAAGGGATAGGGAGAGGTATGACTGTCATGAGAGATTGTGTGAAAGTGGTAGACACGAGTCTTCTTGGGATGTTTTATGGTTCTTCCCTCTCAGGCTTGGGTGTTTGGACACCTGGTCCCTAGCAGGTGGCACTCTTTGAGAAGATTGTAGAACCTTTAGATACCTGGTCCGCAGCAGGTGGTAATGTTTGATAAGGTTGTAGAAGCTTCAGACACCTGGTCCCTAGCTGTGGTACTGTTTGAGAAGGTTGTAGAACCCTCAGGGGATGGAGCTTCCTGAAGTAGATCTCTGAGGGTGAGACTTCATAGGTGGCTTGACTTCCTGTTCACTGCAGCTTTTCTGAGTGTGGTTATAGCGTGAGTAGCAGCCTCCTGCTCCTACCACCATGCCTTCCCCACTGCTTGCTGAGGGCCGCCTTCTAGCTGGGTCCTCTCACAGCCTTTCCTTTGGGGGGAGGGGGGAGAAGGAGCTCTGTTGTTTCTTACAAAGAAACCAGCCCTGTTAGGTTAAGCACCCCCTTCATATCCATGTTTAACCTCATGTATCTTTTTAGAGGCTTCATCTTTACATATGGTTGAATTAGGACTTTAACCTGAATATTTGGAGTGGGGGCAGAATTGTCTGTAATGTTATCCCAGACCTAAATGATCAGACCATAGTTAGTATCTGACAAGAAAAGGGGATTCAAGAAAGCTGTTTGGGGAGATCAGTGTGGCCTCAGTATGTACACGCATTCTTAGAGATTGATTGCTTTGCTGTTTTAGAAGTTCATCCCACCCTCTTCCTTTTCCATGCTATGTATCGTTTACTTAGGAGGCTGCACGAAAGTGTTAGTGATCTGTTAGACATGTGTTCTCTCATGCTGTCTAGCCATAAGGAATACCTCTAGAGAACAGACTGTGTGGGGAAGGGACAGCAGAAGAGTAAGCTCAGATGTCTCAGGGCAGCTAGCTAACAATGATTACAAACACACAGGAAGTGTCAAATGTTGGACTTTTACAGGAAGAATGGGAAGCAGGCACATTACAAAGTGCTCCACTCTACGACCTCTAGTATAATGAAACCCCAGATGGCATTCGAGTCTCGGCCAACACAAACCCCCCTCAACTGCTCTCCCTACCATGGCCATTGTGGATGATTTAACCACACACTCTTTGAACACTGCTAGAGTAACACTCATCTCCAACTGGAGTCAGTTCATCAGTCACCAAAGCACCAGGCAGCTCTCTCTCTCCAGGGCCAGTGGCTCTCTTCAGGACCAGCATCTTTTCCTGATTTACGTTTGCCCAGGACCTTCTTCTCTAGTCTGAAGCATTCGATATGTTGGATACCACAGCATCTTAAAATCCCCATGTTTGTTCTCAGCTAAGAAATGAATACATGAGTAGAAACATCCTGAATAAGAAACAAGCCTTTTCTCTTTAGATCAGTGTAGCTGAAGTTTTCCTGGTCCTGCCTGGCCCATGGTCAAGACAAATCTCTCTCACCTGCCAGTCCCACAGCCAAGTAAACACACAGAGACTTATATTACTTATAAACTGTGTGGATGTGGCAGGCTTCTTACTATCTAGTTCTTATATCTTAAATTAACCCATATCTATTAATCTATACCTTGCCACGTGGCTCGTGGCTTACCGGTATCTTTTACATGTTGCTTGTCATGGCAGCAGCTGGCAGCGTCTCCTGACTCAGCCTTCCACTTCCCAGAATTCTCCTCTTTCTTTGTCCTGCCTATACTTTCTGCCTGGATACTGGCCAATCAGCACTTTATTTATTAACCAATCAGAGCAATACATTCACAGCATATAGAACATCCCACAGCAGATCAGCAAGTACCTTAAGCCCACTTGTACACATAATGGGTCCATGATGTCCTCGTGCCCCACCTTGAGGAAACCTAGTCTATGAAATCTATACTCATAAAACAGAGAATAGATGGGGGCTGGTTATTTATAGAACATTGGGCCTCTACTGTGGGTTTTTTTTTTTGTCAAAAAATGACCAATGTTTGACTTATACTAGTCAGTGTAATAAGCACATGAACAGGCTTAGATACGCATAAGACACTGAGAATTAAGAACGTCTTGAAGGCTATACCCTGACTAGATAGTTTGGAATGTGATTGCAATGAAAACATTTTATTTTCTAACTTATCTTTAAAAGATTTCTATAAACTCATTGTCTTTGTCTCACTGAAAACCAAGTGAAGTGGGCACATACTTAACTTCTGTTTTGCCTTTATTATGCATTTATCAAGTTGTATTTATTATCCCAGTTATAAATGGGAAACATGAGCTCTTCAGAACAGTGACATCTAAGTGATAAGGTAATTTTTCACCTTTTTTGTCGGAGCTTTTCAGATTAGCTAAGTTTCTCCCACATACCAGTTTGTATGTATTTCCCAGATGTTCCCAGCCCAGGTAGATATTCAAGTATTCTACCTTTCATTGATGTAGAAAACACATAAATACAGTGACAATTAAGAAGTAGATTTTATCCCACTCCTTACTCCACATTCAATGTTGAAGCTCTAAACCCCAATGTGACTGTACTTGAAGACAGAACTTTTAGATGGCAATTAAAGATAAACTAAACCATGAGGATAGAGCCCTGTTTACACAGGATTAGCAGCCTTACAAGAAAAGGAAAAGAGAGTGCCAAGAGATGCCTTCGTTGATCAAATGCTTGCAGCACAAGCATGTAGACCAATGATCTCTGTGTAGGCAAAGCAGAGACAGGGAAATCCTTGGGTTTGCTAGTCAGTCAGTGTAACTCTACCAGAGAGTTCAAGGTAAAAGTGAGAGCTCCATCTTAAAAAAGCAAAGTGAGTGCTTCTGCCCAGTCATAGTAATCTGAGTGGCCTGTGCTTCCACCTGAGGCCATGGTGATGTCCAGGGCCCAGCTGGAGCCCAAGGCCATGTCGGGATCCATGGTCCTACCACAGCTGGGGTCTGTGTTGATGTCTATGGCCTGTCCAGGGCCATGGTGATATATGGCCCAGGCTGTGGTGGAGGACCATTATCTGGGTCTGTGGTCTTACAGCAGCTGGGTTCTGTGTTGATGTCAGTGGCCAGTATTACCACTGGGCTTCACGGGAGAACTGGTCATGGTGGCCTGGGCATGGGATAACCAGTCCTTCCCCTCACCAGATACATCAGCAGAAGAACTGCCCACTCCTGAATTGCCCCCATCCCCACCCTCACTGGCTACCACAAGGAAGAGCTGGTCTCACCCATCACCATGTACAGGAAAGTTGGCCCTGATGGCCTAGACATGGGAGGGCTAGACCTGCCCCTCACCTGACAGGGGCAGTCCTGTGGAGGCCTGGACTGACCAACTCAGCTACCACCCAGGCCCATATCCAGGGCTTTGAGTTGGCACACCCCGGCACCTACCCCATTTATGACCTGCTGGAGCATATGAACCATAGTCCAGGATCCTCATGACTCAGAGCAACAACAGGCTATCCTAGAGAAGTTTTGATAAGGGTCCAGTACTGATGATATACCAGAGCCCAGAGGTATACCAAAAGACAGAGGCCTTGAACCAGGCCAACAACTCATTGCAACAAACATTTGCAAGTAAATCTGGGCAGAAGGGTATGCCATGTGACACACTGCAGCTCCCAAGACCACTACAGCAAATGAATATGTGATGGAGAGGTGGGAAAGACACAGAATCAAAATGTTTTTCTTTTTCTTTTTTCTTTATTTTCTTTTTCTCAGGGAGGCTACAAGGGTGGATGGCAGACATGGAAGGAATGGGAAATGAGTGGAATTGGGGTGCATGATGGGAAATTCTCAAAGAATCAATTTAAAAATTGTGTTAGAAAAAAGCAAGGTGGAAAGTAACAGATTGCATCCAAGGTTGACCTCTGATCTCCACACGTGGGCACCTGTGTGGACTTACACACACACACACACACACACACACACACACACACACACACACACCACAAAGATAAAAGAAGGAAGAAACTATCTCCTTCCTTTCCTCCTCCCCTCCCTTTCTTCCTCCTCCCTCTTCTCCTCCTTCTCCTCTTTCTCTCTCTCCCATTTGGAGACACAGCAAGAAGGTGGCCATCTGTAAGCCAGGTACAGAGACCCTCCGGGAATTGGTTTAGCCAGTGCCTTGTGGTACTCTGCATGCTCCAGAACAGCAGAAACGGTCTACCGGTTGAGCCACCTCACCCTGGTATTGGTTTGACACCCTTAGAAGTTAAAAATCACACACACACACACACACACACACACACACACACACACACACACCACTGTATGGATCTATTACAGTTTCACTTCTGTAATAATCACCAGGAATTTCTTGATAACTTTATTATAAAAACAAAAACAAATAGTGGCATAAAGTTCATAAAGTCAGTGGAAAAACTAAGAACATCAATAAGGAAATGGAGCTGCTATTACTCACAAATATGTCTATTCTTGGCCACTGTGATCATAGTAAGTCCTTTGGTAAGTCAGTTTTCAAAGTTACTCTGTTCACCTAAAAAAATGGTTGTGACTTTTCTTCATAAATCTAACACTTTTAAAAATAACACAGCAAGCCAGGTGAGAGTGTCACACGCCTTTAATCCCAGCACTTGGTAGGCAGAGCCAGGCGGATCTCTGTGAGTTCGAGGCCAGCCTGGTCTACAGAGCGAGATCCAGGACAGGCACCAAAACGACACAGAGAAACCCTGTCTCAAAAAACCAACCAACCAACCAAACAAACAAACAAACAAACAAACAAAAAAACTCAACATTTCTGGTGACATTTTACTTATCTATCCAACATATACATTTATTTACCCAATTTTCTTTTTTCTTTCTTTTTTTTTTTTCCAGAGTTAGAAAGAACTTTATTAGAAAGAAGCCAGGCCTGGAGAGAAAGGAAGATGTCGGCAGCAGAGAGAGAGAGAGAGAGAGAGAGAGAGAGAGAGAGAGAGAGACAGAGAGACAGAGAGAGAGACAGAGACAGAGAGAGACAGAGAGAGAGACAGAGAGAGAGAGAGACAGAGAGAGACAGACAGACAGACAGACAGACAGACAGACAGACAGAGGAAACATAAAAAAGAGAGTAGTAGTCTTTTTGTTTGTTTGTTTTCGAGACAGGGTTTCTCTGTGTAGTTTTGGAGCCTGTCCTGAATCTCGATCTGTAGACCAGGCTGGCCTCAAACTCATAGAGATCTGCCTGGCTCTGCCTCCTGAGTGCTGGGATTAAAGGCATACACCACCACTGCCCAGCTATTTACCCAATTTTCTATCAATTGCCAATTAGGTTGTCTTAAGTTTTTTACTCTTGTGAGGAATAATGATATATAAATTAAATATTTATTTTCTGTTTTTGTTCGCTAACTCTAATTCACATAAACATGTTTGAGCATTTGGACACATATTGCTAGAGTGTCCTGTAGGGACAGTTGCAAGTGTCTGTGACCCAGTCTTTGCAAGTCAACAGGAGCTCTGCAGCTAAGTGCAATGATTTAGACACACACAGGTTTGACCTAAGAGAGGTGATAGAGGCTTGTGTTAGCCTATTTCACCGTGACTTGTACAAAGAATATTGACAGGTTTGTATTTTCATTCAGAGCATTCTATTCTGAAGAACAATATAACATCATGAGTTCTCCAGGTTTCTTGTGAAATTATGCATGGTTTTGCTATTGGATGCATTTTGCATGTTGATGAGAGATTTCTTTTTCTGTTGTTTCGTGTGACTTTCAGACCTGTGGTGGCATACATCCAACTTTCCACTTGTCTATAATTTTTTTAAACATACAAGAAGTGACCAATGATATGTTTATTTGTTGCTTTTAATGTTTTAGATAATCCTTCACCATACCAAGGTTATATCAAGATTCAATAATATATATTTTTTTTTTTGGTTTTTCAAGACAGGGTTTGAGAGGCAGAGCCAGGCGGATCTCTGTGAGTTCGAGGACAGCCTGGGCTACCAAGTGAGTTCCAGGAAAGGAGCAAAGCTACACAGAGAAACCCTGTCTTGAAAAGCCAAAAAAACAAAAACAAAAACAAAAAAAACAAAAACCAAACAAGATTCAATAATTTTTATTCTAAATTTTTATGATTGTGCTTTTTTTTTTCCTTTTAAAAAGATTTTCTTTTCTGGTGAAAAATTTAAGTGAAAATATTTTCTTCTTTGTTGGCTTAAAATGATTCTCTCAACTTTGTTTACTGGCTAGTCTTGGGTCCCCCTGTGGAGCTACAATACCATTTTAGAATGTACTACACTCTTGCATAGAGATCACCCTGCTGTTAAGTGAGCTGCAGAACCTAATGCTTTTAAAACTGTTGTCACTTTATAACATAGTTTGCTACCTGAAAGTGACAGTTCCCCACTATTTCATTTTGCTATTATATTTCACTTCAGGATTATTGTTTATTGAATACTGCAAACAAACTTTGGGATTATTTTCAACCCCATAAAGTCATCACACAAGGTTTTGACTGCAGCTGCATAAGACTATTAATTAACTTTATGAAAACTGACAACTTTTGTGATAGTCACTTTTCACAGCCAGGCTTGCAGCACTCTTATGTACATGGAATCAGATTTTGGTCTATCATTAAAATTGCCTAATTTTCATATAAGGAACTCACACTTTTAAAATAATTATTTCTGTTTGGTTTTGTTTAGGGGATAAATTTTTTTCAACTGTATTTTTTAATGTCTAATTTTAGTAAACAGAAAAACTATTAATGGTCTAAAGTTTACCTATTTACCTATTCATTTAAATGCTCTCATTTTTATTATTGAGTTCTTTATTATTTGATTGACCAAAGCTTCCTAAGAATTAAAATGATAAGGATCCACATTATAAATTTTTCTACCCACTGGGAAGAGCTACTTCTTACACTCTGCAACCTACTTTGAATGTCTTCTCAATTACAAAATGAGTTCTATACTAAGATTTCTCTCATTCTATGATTCTATGATTATTCAGTGTCTTAACGGATAAAATATAAAGCCTCTATCAATTTCCCAGACCTTTCTGTTTGTGAAACAAAGGGTAGAGTCTGGGTTTCCTCATCATTTGTATTGCTTGTTCTTTGGTCATTAAGGGAAAAAAAGCTATTTTGTCATGTCTAGATTCCTAATCCAAGGTTTATTGTATTTAGAAATCTGTTAAACACCAATATGCCTTCATCTGTGGAAAAGTCGGGCCTAAGGAAACTTCACCAAAGACCACTGACGTTCCCTCATGTCAGGTTCCCTCACCAGCAGACATGTCGTGCTCCTCACCCCTCCTTATCTGTGTCCAACAAGTGTAACTGAATGAAGGTTTAAGTAGTGATAGAACTCCCTCAAAAGCTTTGCTTCAGAGAAGTGATTCTCAATCTGGGGGTTGTGACCCCTTGAGGAGTCCCATATCAGATATTTATATTACAATTTATAACAGTAACAAAATTGCAGTTATGAAGTAGCAGTGAAATAATTTTATGGTTAGGGTCACCATAACATGAGGAACTGTATTAAAGTGTTGCAGCATTGGGGAGGTTGAGAACCACTGCTTTAGAAGATTGAGGCATAGTTCCATTGGTAGAGTGCTTGCCTAGCATTCATAAAGCCCTGAGGAGATTCGTAATACATAAACCCAGCCTGGTGGTGCACACCTGTAATCCCAGCACTCGAGAGGTAGAAGAAGGAGGATCAGAAGTTCAAAGGCATGTTCAACTACATAGTGAGTTTGAGGCTAACAGACTGTGTTCTATGAAGCCTTGTCTTTAAAAAAAAGAGTTTTAATAACTATTTTGAGACATTTGTCATTCAAATATGGCTGTCCCTTTGTGTTTCAGTTGCTGGATAATTGTACTGCTCGTCTGAAAATGTCCCACCCAGCCAAAACCCTATACACCTCAAATGGAGAGCTCATTCAGTCATGGGACAACATAGAGAGGGATATGACTGTCTGTGTGTCTGCAGGACATGGCTTTATGACCTCAAAAGGTACGGGTGACACCTTCTTTTTTATCAAGGCCTTGAAGAGTAAAAGCATTTAGTCTTCCCTGCAGAGTCCTTGCCTGCTGAACTTTGAACACTGTAGGATGATTTTTAGTAATTACACTCCTCGTGTGTACAATTCCATGTTATAAAGGCGAAGTTTATATCTGTGTGTGCAAGAGAAACCATAGTTAATGTGGTTTACTCTAAGGAAACTCAACCAAATTTCAGTAAGTCTTGGGCCTTACCCAGGCCTATTTACAGAAATATTGATACTCACGTTTGAAAGCATTTCGTTAGTTGCGAATGGAAAGTGAGGTTCCTATTGACTTCTTACTATTTGAATTATTCAAAACAATACTTTATTAATGGAATTCTCAGCTTGAAGATTTCCATTCTCTTGCAAAAGTAAGTATAGGCTAGCTTTAATAAACTCTCCATTTCCTAATTATTTCCTTTGATAAACGAAAGAGATGGAAAGGCCACATTTACAAAATGAACTCTAGTCTTTCATCCTACTTATCCTGAAGAATTCAAAGTCCTTTTCTGTAGGAAGGTAGATACTAGCAAAATATAATTGTCAGGAAATTCCAAAAGACATTGTTTTTACATAAAGGAAATGAAAAGATTAGGAAGAAAATTACCTGATATCCCTATAATAAAAATACTGAAATTTTTTTTCTTTTAGAAATGAAACGTAAAATTATTACTATGTTATATATAAGGTGAGTGAATGGAAAGGTTTTAAGATAATTGGAGACATACCCTCACATTTAGCCCAGAAGAGACAAAAGTATAGAATTGCTTGTCGAGAACTGGGGAGACACAGATTTATTGGGATATCTAGCACTGTTCGGAGGGACGGCACAAAGTCTCCCTGCCTCGGCACTATCCTTCCTTATGGACAAGGTCCCAGTCTTCCCGTTCTTCCTGTTCTGTTATCTCCTTCTCCATCAGTGCTCTGAACCTCAGCTCAGTATGTGGTCACTTAGATGCATTCAAAAATGGTAAAGTTGTTGTCATTTGTAAATGCTAGTTAACAGCTTTCTGTATTCTCAAAGTATACCTCCTATAAGAGTAATATACACAAGACTTCCTTTCCTGAGAGTCTTCAATTTATCTGTGAATATAAACGCTCTAGTTACTTTTCTTATTGCAGTGGCCATATGCCTGGGGGTACAGCCCATCATGGCAGAGAATGGCCTGAAGCAAAAGGAGATTGAAGGTCACATTGCACCTACAGTCAGGAAGCAGAGAGTCATGAAGGCTGATGCTCAGTCTACTTTCTCTTTTATTAGGTCCAAATCCCAGCCCACAGGTGTGTGCCACATCACTTAACCAAGTCTAGAAACCCTATCAAGGACATGTCCAGAAATTTGTGTCCTAGGAGATTCTAGATCCTGTCAAGTACCCCTTGATATTAACCATCACAATGAGCACTCTTCAAACGATCACAGCCAATGGAAAAGTAGGCAAATGGGCCCTTCATCAGGAGGCTCTGGCTCAGTCTCCTCATTACTCACACCGCTCAGTCTTTCATATTCTCAGCATGAGCCTTCTTGCCACATAGTGCTCACCAGGTCTGACTGATAAATAAAGCTAGGTCTGCTTCAGGAAAGCCGTCACTAAGGGTATCCAAACCATAAAGGAAAATCGGGACTGCCTTCCCAGGAGCAAGTAAATCCCCAGGAAAATCTTCCCCAGTAAAACCTGGGAGGGGGATGGAGAACATTAGAAATTCAAATAGCACTATCCCTATGGTTTTTCCTTTCTGCTAAGTATGTCTACAAGTCTGTGCAGACAAACATTCGTTTTCAAATCTTCAGTTTTATAAACACACATTTCTGTGAGGTCAAACCTGGCTCCTGTCCTGTGGAAGAAGGCTGCCCATGACACCTTCATGGTGAAGGGTTTGTGCTTTCCCCCAGCTGCGCGAATTCTTTCCAGTGCGTCATGTCTGACATGGGAAATGCGAATCTGATTTTTTGATGCCATTTTGTTGTTTTCATGAGATAAAATAAAAATAATCACCTAATAGAAATCTATACTTTCCAAAATACTTTAAAAATGAAGAGAAATACTTCTGAATGTATTTATTTATTATGAGATGTTTAGTTAAGTAATCATTCCACATGTGGTTTTTTTTCTATGACCAACCAGCTAAGAAATGTGTAAGAAAATAAGACATTCTGAGAGTCTTAAGACATGATGATCATTTATTTCATAAACAACAATACAAAAATCGTTTAAGAAGTAGATGCATTATGCTGATTTTTTAAAATGAATTTCATTAGGCAAAACTGAGTAGAAACTTTCTGAATGGCATCTTTCTCATACCCTCCACACACTCAAGAATGCTTTCTGTCGTTTGCAGTAAAACCCAAACACTGTTCCCAAGGCTTTCGTTTCCATCTTTTCAGTGGGCTGGGTCTGTTCAGCACTCTCCTGTGTTAGCTTCCTAGTCAGATGCTTTATACCGTTTGGGAGGAAGTCCTCTCTAGCGCCCCTCGATTGCACGGACATCCAAAAAGCTGCAGCCTGTGCCTGCTGGGGTGAGCATGCACAGCTAGTGTGTGACGAGGATGCAGGTGGGAGCAAGGAGTCTGAGGGAGCTTGGATGCCCCCATCACTCCACACTTCGATTCTATAATTCAGTTCCCGAAATACATTGACTTGTCTCTGAATATATGTGCTTTTCTTCTGACAGAAAAAAAGCAATTGGTGGACGTCAAAGCAAATTATGCCAGAATCCGACGGCATTGGGGCCCAAAAGCAACAGATATTGTGGTGTCACCGTCCATGAAGCTGCGGTCTCTCATGGAGCTACACAAATGACTTCAGCCAGACCCTCATACTTGTGCTGTATTTTATGGGTACAGCTTGTTCTCATATGCCAGTTATGACATGATAATTCTTTATCCCTTTTGACTTGTACACAGTCTCTCTTTTATTCCCACCCTCAGCACTGAGTTTGAACCTAGTTATTGAACATATACTTGAGCAGTGTACCACTGAGCTATGCCTCCAGCTCCCTCAAACAGTCTCTTTTAAAGGTTATTAGTTTCCACATTTCAC
>CABHPH010134355.1:0-17265 GCA_902168325.1 Peromyscus nudipes | reverse complement strand
TCTCCACCTCCCTAGCGCTGAGATTGAAGGCTTGAGCCACCCAAGTGCTGGGATCAAAGACTTGAGCTTCCCATGTGCTGGGATTAAAGGTGTGAGCAACCACTGTCTGGTCTCTATGGTTAACTAGTGGCTAGCTCTGCCCTCTGATCTCCACGGAAGCTTTATTCGTCAGAACACAAACAAAATATTATACAACATTTCCCCCTTTCTGTCTAAACAAAAAGTGAAGGTTTTAACTAACATAGAGAAACTATATACAATAAGCAGAATAACTGTATACAAATATATACAGGAAATAATTACATTAATAGTTTCTAGTCCATTTGCATTTGACAAATCCAGAGAAAATACTCCATTGTCTATCCTATCTTGGTGTGTCCAAAGTGTTGTAAACCTAATTCACTGTCTATCCTAACTAATTGTCACGTCCTAGGAGAACTAGCTGTATCATTGGTTGTCTAGTCTCTGCATGATGGGAAAGTGCAGGGCTTGTCTCAAGTCCTTGCTAGAGTAGTCTGTGAGGCTGGATCATCTCAGCTAGCCTCCTGGAAATTGTCCTGAGCAGTGTGTAGTCCAAAGCTGATCTTTAGGTGCTATTTGTCAGCTTGGCGGCATTACCATAGGCCAGGTGGAATTGTCGTTGTGGGGCCCCATCCTCCTTTTGGAGACTTCAAAGGTCACTGTTAGACATGGTCATGGTTCACTACAGAAAACTTAAACATTTTAAATGTCATATGCAGCAGATCTCAAAGAGGTAAAAGGACCATAATTTGTTATGTACATCCAGAGTACAAAAAGTTAATTCCTAGTTACCTGATAGAGACTCAAACCCGAAATCATATACACGAAGCTAGATGAGGCCTTTTTCTAGAATTAGTTTGCTATATGACCATTAATATCATGACAAAAAGTTGAATATATATATCTTATAAATTTGATATAATATTCATACCTTAAGAAAAGTTTTAAAGAGTCAAAATAAAACCAAAGGATTATGAGATTAGTAGCAATACATAGCCCTGGGACAGAAGAAATGCCTTAGCATTTAAGAGCAGTGACTGTTCTTTCTCAGGACCTGGGTTCAATTCCCAACAGCAACATGATGGCTCACACTGATCTATAACTCTAGTTCCAGGGGATCCAATGCCTTCTTCTGGCCTCCATGGGCATGAGACATGCACGTGGTACACAGACATACATGTAGACACAACACCCATATACATTAAATAAGTAAATAAGGCAGCGTCCTGTCCTGCATAGCTTTAGTATGGGAGAAGCTGGGCATTTTGCACACTGAACATAAGATCACCATCACAAGGGCTCTGAACTCTGGACCTTCTTTGAGCAGCAGGATAGAAAAGCGTTGAGCAGAGCGGAAGGTAGGAACTTCCAATCCCTGGTTTGATTCTTCTGCATGTCAGCCAGCAGGGGTCCACATCCCATCAGAAGGGACTCTCCCTCCCTGGGATTATTTTACATACATGGTCATGTCCAAGTTATTGATACTGTCTCCTAATGGATGCAAGGATGTCATGCCCCATTAGAAGGAAGTATTTAAGTTATCTCAGGGCTAGGGCAGAGTGGCAAAGTGCTCCCCCATCATGTGCAAGGCCCTGGATTTGATACTGGACACCACACATACACAAAAGAGAAGTTATTTTTGTCTTTAAATTCTTATTCTTTCAACTGCAGCATGTAAAGCATTCGAAGTAGCTTTCTGGGCAGGAATGTCATTTGCTTCGCCAGTGTAACACACTGCGTAGTCACAGGGGACAATGGGCTGAGGTATGTGTGCATGGGCAGGTGTGGCCCCGGGAGCCATTTCCCATCACATCTGATCACTCAGTGGAATAGGAATCACAGGCATAGGACTCTTTCTGCCCCTTGGGTGGGAGAGAAGACCAGTAGAGGGGAAGGACTTCCTGAAGTCACGTCCTTAGGGAAGAGGTAAATTAATGTTAGGGTTTTTTTCTGATCCTTAGAACGTGGCTTTTCACCTGCCTTGTCCCCACCAGAGCTCCCGATCATTCACTTGGTGGCTTACCCACACTCCAGTTCTGACCAGTTGTGGGGCTCACCTAGGGGCTGCTCTCTGGCTGTTTTGCTCTAGAGCAATGGCGTGTATCCATCCAGGACGGGGTTGCTTGCGTCTGCATCGGCATATCCCAGCATCCTTGGCAGACTGTAGTTCCATTCAATGTCACATTCACCGATCAAATAGGAGCAGGACTAAGGTAAAGAGCTGTCTTGAGGAAGATTCATTTGATCGCTTTAGAGAAACTAGAGAAATCACCTGAAAGTACTCTCACATTGGGTGTGGGTGAAGCAATTATTAAAAAATCACAAGTGGGACTGGAGAAATGGCTCAGCGGTTAAAAGCACTCGTGATTCTTCCGCAGGACCTGAGTACAGTTCCTGGTACCCATGATAGGCAGCTACCTGTAAGTCCAGCTCCATGGGATCCCATGCCTCTTGTAGCTCTTGTGGGCACCCATACACACAAGCATGTACATACACACACACACACACACACACACACACACACACACACACACAAATAAAAAGCAAGTTAATGTTTATGTATTTATTTTTAGGTGGAAGTGGTGGGGGACAAGGAGGAGCAGTGTGTGTGTGTGTGTGTGTGTGTGTGTGTACATGTGTATGTATATATACATGTATGTATTAACGAGGTTGGCACACTCTGCTCCTGGATAGCTGGAATGTCATCCATCTGTCTTCCACCTTTAACCCTGGAGGGCAAGTGGCAGGAGAGGGGGTCACATAAGGCTTTTATACAAAAGCCAGAGCCATGCTACATCCGGAAGGCCCAGCCTAAGCACAGGCCTGGCCTGATGTTGCAAGATTAGTGGGTGAATGTGTATTTATGTCTTTGAAAGTGAAACGGTATGATTAAGGCAAACATAGATCACTTTTTATCACTCCCCGAAGTAAGAAACTGTTATGACTAACTACCAGCCTGATGCTGTGCGATCGGAGGTGACTGTTCTGCTCTGCAAAGTGTTCATCCCTTGTCTCCAGCTTACACAAGAATCTGCATAAGTCAGCAGTGACTGTAGGCTCCTTCTAACTGTCCTCATCCACCACAGGCCTCAGACTCAAACCCACAGTTTCTAATGTTCAGATTACAGCCTTACACACTCACAGGGGTCAGGCAGATAATACGAATGAGTGACACAAGAAACATCCATCCAGGCTGGGCGGTGGTGGCGCACGCCTTTAATCCCAGCACTCGGGAGGCAGAGCCAGGCGGATCTCCGTGAGTTCGAGGCCAGCCTGGTCTACAGAGTGAGATCCAGGAAAGGCACCAAAACTACACAGAGAAACCCTGTCTAAAAAAAAAAAAAAAAAAAAGGAAACATCCATCTAGACATGCCTTACTTCCATTTTAAATGGGTAGGACTGCATTGGGAGCTTATCAATATCAATACACATTTTTCTGCTTCGTTTTGCTTCATTGGTAGAAAAATGTGTCTCCTTCTTCATTTATCTTTGGTTTTTTCCCCATTTTGGCTGGAGACCCAAGTACCAAGCAGAGACAGAATCAGGTGTGTGGGACCTGAAACAGGCACAATTTTAGATTTTACTTGAAGACGAGAA
Organism: Peromyscus nudipes; assembly: GCA_902168325.1. NCBI lineage: Eukaryota > Metazoa > Chordata > Mammalia > Rodentia > Cricetidae > Peromyscus > Peromyscus nudipes. Next base: position 13,647 of record CABHPH010134355.1, on the reverse strand, counting down.
ATGCAATATTGAGACATACTCATGAGCCGTTGGCCTGCATCTTGGACTGCTCTGTTGCCCCCGTCTGCACAGGCATGAAATCAAATAGCATTCCAATGGAACGCAGTCCCCTAGCTGGCTGATGAACGTGTGCAGTCTTGCCTTGGGGAACACTTGTGCCTTTGGGTTATTTCACCGTGTCCCTACAATTTTGTGGAAGGTACCAGACTTCATCAGGGCAGGAGACATGTTAGACACCCCAAGACTTAGCAAAATACTTCGGATGCATGAAGCACGCCTCTCCTTTCTGCTTGAAGCATCACAAGTAATTTAAAATTGATAAATCCTACTTCACACAAATTTCAGAGAAAAGAAAGATGCTGCAATTATAGTGGCGTGTGTTGATTACAAATGATATCTCAAACAGGGGAGACATTTTATTTAGACAAGGCGTTCATGGGAACTGGATCCACTGCTTACAGGTTCCGTAGCTGTTCTGGTTCGGCAACTTTCACACCTGTTTTCCCTTTCTTTCTGGTTCTGGTGCTGGTCCTCTGAGGTCACGCATCTTGTAGTTGGGCCTTCAGGCCCTGTTGTTGGGGGAGCTGGTGGGTAATGGGGGACCCTAGGGCATCAGATACTGCAAAGATTAGTAAAGTTTGATACATGAAATAATCCAGAATGTGATAAGAGAGTGGGAACAGGGAGAGCTACATCAAGATTAACATGTCAAAGCACCCTGTTTGCAGATGAAGATGGGAAGTCTGTACTGACCCTATTGCCTTCTAAGAAACAGAGCATACGCACAACAGTCAATGCAAAGCAATAGGAGAAAGAGAGAGAGAGAGAGACAGAGAGACAGAGAGACACAGAGAGAGAGAGAGACAGAGAGACAGAGAGAGAGAGAGAGAGAACTGGAAAAGACCTTACGCATGGCCCAATGCTTTGGAGCTCTCCTTAGCTCACTAGCTCACTGTCATTCCTGAGAGTGCTTTTCCTTGTTTTCAAAAAAAAATCTCTTTTATTTTAGGTGTACGGGCATTTTGTCTATATGTATGTCTAAGGCACCATGTGGGTGCCCGGCACCCATGAAGGCTGGAAGCGGGTGTCAGATACCCCTGGGACTGGAGTTGCAGATGGCTGTGAGCTGCCATGTAGGTGCTGGGAATTGAACCAGGGTCCTCTGGAAGAGCAGCAAGTGCTCTTAACCACTGAGCCATCTCTCTACCCCTTATTTTTTCTTCCTTAATGATCTGTCTATTTTTATTCCATGCCTAACTTTAAAAGTGAGACTTTTTTCTCCATCTCTCCATCTGGTGGCTGTTGGGATTGTTACCTAACCTGTGCTGTATTTTTTTCTCTTAAGCTCTAACAGATGTCCTTGGGCTTCATTTTGAGTCCACTTCTAAACTCTCTCTCTCTCTCTCTCTCTCTCTCTCTCTCTCTCTCTCTCCTTCTCTCTCTCCTTCCCTCTCTCTCCCTCTCAACATGGTTTTTCTGTACAGCTCTGGCTGTATTGGAACTCTCTCTGTAGACCTCAAACTCAGGGACCTGCCTGTCTCTGCCTCCCAAGTGCTGGAATTAAAGGCATGCACCACCATGCCCAATTCCACATCTAAATTCTTATGTATTTTTCCCTTCTTTAATTTTTATTTATAATCATAAACTTGACTCTGCAATCCAGCTAGACTTGGAGGGGAATGAGGAAAATATGGAACCCGGAGAACTTCAGTGAGAGCAGAGATTACAGGGCATTACCAGCAGGTGGGGTGGGGGCGGGGTGGCAGGACACCAAGTTCCGCTTTTGCCTCCTCCTTAAGATGCTTTGGAAAACATGCTGCTTGTCCATTTGCCTCAGAAATCAGCAGTGTCCACCCGGGTCATAATCCAGGCAGGACCAGAGTCAGGACAGGAAAGGGAGGGTGGCAGAAGTGAGATGGGATGTCCCTAGCTGTCCTTGGTCACTCATTGCCAGTCCTTTTCTGCTCTGTTATGTCTTCCAAAGAGCTTAAGGACTAGACAAGAGGAAAGAGTTGTGTGGGAGAACAACAATTGTGTTAGCTTCTCCAGAAGTGAAACCAGTAGGTTATGTGCATGGATGTAGACAAGATTTGTTCTAGAAACTGGATCCCGTAGGAAGTCTCGACATACACAGCATGCCATTCAGAGAACTAGGGAAGCTGGCGTCCAGGACTGAAGACCCAGAACAGGAGGTCAGGGCATGGGGTTGGGTTGGCATTTGCGTATAAGCCCCTGAGTCCAAAAGCCCAAGTACCAGGGGTTCTGATATTTGAGAGAGAGAGAGAGAGAGAGAGAGAGAGAGAGAGAGAGAAAACCTTTACTGTTTTACTCTATTTGGTCTTTGGACAGATTGAATACCTACCACACTGTGAGGGTGGATGTTAGTGTGCTTATTCAAATGTCTGCCTCTGGTAGAAATCTCTCTCTCTCAGTCTCACACACACACACACACACACACACACACAGAGAGAGAGAGAGAGAGAGAGAGAGCAAGCACAAATGATGCTTTCCCTGCCACGGGGCACCCCTTAGCCCAATATAGTCAGTGTTTAACATTGAACCATCACAAGGCTGGTGAGATGTCTCTGCAGGCCAAGGTGCTTACCACCACGTCTGGCTGTCTGACTTCATCCGGTGCCACACGATGGAGGGAGAGTTTGTTGTCCTGACTTCCACACACACTGTGATAAATGTGTGCCCATACATATATGCACACGTGCTACAATACTAAATAAAAATAAGCAAACAAATAAATGTAAACCAAGCATTATGAGTAGGCTAGTCTCAATCAGTGGAGCCTGGTTTGTGAACTGCTATGTCTACCATTCTATGACGTGGAGTTCTCTCCTCTTCTGGGGTGTGTGTGTGTATGTATGTGTGTGAAGTGTGTCTTTGTATGTATATGCGTGCTTGCCTGTGTACATTTGTGTAGAAACTGTTGGGTCCTCATACAGAGTTCCTCGTCTTGATTCTGAGGTGACAATAACGCTATTTGAGCATCATGGCCCTTCTCAAAAGAAGACAGTGAGGAAATTTTCAGCGTAATGGACGCTGCTGAGATCGGCGAAGGACTGGAACGTGTGGACAGGAGGGCTTGAACTTTGCATGTTGTCAGTGATTTGAAATGAAAACAAAATACACATTTAATAAATGCAAATTCTGTAAGAAATGGTGGATAAATGTAAATGATGGAAGCAACAGACGACACTTTTAGTTAAGTAACAAACAGCCCCCACGCCCACTCCATGCCAACTTCTTGAAAGTCTGGGGTCTGGAAATGGGTCTCCCAGCTCTGGTTCTCAGCTTCTCTCTCAGTCCTTCCCAGAGCCCAGCATTCTGCAGGGCTACCCTCCTGATGCCCAGGGAGATACACAGGCACTTGGGTTAGAGACTGATGGTGGGGGATAGGATGTAGCTGGCCATATTCCTCGTATATAAAACCAGATGTGTACCCCAGTTGTGCAACCCTGTAGGGTTACGACATGACCATGTGTGTCAACCAGGGTGGGAAGGTGCTAGCCGAGCGTGGTCAGGTGTGGCTGGAGACCGGGCCCACATCAGGATGTGGGAAGTAGAAGTCAGTGAAGAAGAAACACTGCAGTGTTTGGTTTGTTCAAGGAGGGACGGCGTTGTCTTAATCATCTTTTTTTTTTTTTCACTCTACCGGACACAGGCTGCTCGTGAGGGAAAGAGGCGTACTTGGCTTGTGTTGGGTAGTTTGAAGTTCTAATAGAGCATGGCATGGCTCCATGATGAGGGCCTCCTGGGCTGCAGCATTTCATGGTAAGAAAGCCAACAGCAAAAGCTAGAATAAGCCATAGTTACACTGTGGCCCAGAGAAGAAACACTTGTCAGTCCCAACTGTCTCTTCTGAGAGAAGGCCTCAGTGACCTACAGGTCTCTCACTCGGCCCCATCTCCCAACAGTGTCACTCTGGAGATCCAGTTCCCAACCCATGATGTTTCAGGGAGACCATGTCAGGACCATAACATGAGGGTTGGAGATGCCCCTCCGCTCCCAAGACTGTAGAGGGCACATGGGGTAGGGAAGGGGGCCATAGAATGCAAATGGAAGATGGCAGCTGTAGGTATATTAGACAGGGTGGGGTGTGAAGGAAACGGAAAGAGAGGGAAAGAGAAGGGAAAGGAGAGAGAGAGAGACAGGCAGAGAGAGAGAGAGACAGGCAGACAGAGAGAGAGAGAGAGAGAGAGAGAGAGAGAGAGAGAGAGAGAGAGAGTTGGGGGAAGAGGGGAAGGAGGGAGAGAAAGAGGAATCTCAAGAGCCCTGAGTTGGAGTCCAGCCAGCCTTGGCTTCCTATAGTAGAAGACTTACGTGCGGATAGACCAGGACGGAAACGGACTGACCTATCCAGGGTGCCAAGATCAGAAGGGCAAGGCAAGATGGGCACAGTGGCACATGCCTTTAACCCCAGTACTGCAGAGGCAGAGGCAGAGGCAGACAAACCTTTGTGGGTTTGAGGTCAGCCTGGTCTACATCACTAGTTCGACAGTAGGCAGGGCTTCAGAGTGTTAAAGGACAGAGGCCTGGTGAGGTTGGGAACAGCCCATGCTGGGGTAAGAAAGAACAGCAGAGAATAGTGTCATAACAATATCTAGGCTAGCCAAAAAGAAGAACCGACCAGAACGTCTGTCAAGCCATGAGCGGAACGATATTATATAATATAATAATTGATGACAAAATGAGGCAAGTACCTGCTCCCACAGGGATTAAATGTGAAAACACGATGCTCAGTGAAAGAAGTCAAACACATATTGTATGATCCCATTATGTGACAACCACCTTAGGTAAACTCGTGGCGACGGAATGGTGGTTGGCTAGACTAGGGATTGGGGTAAATCTGGGAACAGTGGCTGAAGGCTGAGGATTTCCTTTTCAGGGCTGTGCAGATGCCCTGAAGTTGACTTGCCCAGCCGAAATATGTAAAAAGCCACTGCATTTTATACCTTAAATAGATGAACTGTGTGGTACATGGATGTAGCTCAGCAAAGCTGGTGTTCCTCTGAGCAACAGTCTCTGGGTTGGACTCTGTCCCAGAAAAGCATGAGGGGTGGCTGTCTCTTGTTTGCCCAGGAGTGGCTGTAAACTTCTGGCTGCTTAGTTATTAGGCTGTTGCTCATTCCCTTTCACAGCAAATGCCAGCCCAGCACAGGCAGAGGAGAGGACCTTTTGCAGTATAAATCTTGTCTATTCTTGCTGGGTTATGCACACAGCACAAAGGAGGTAGACTGCCCTTCCCATGTCACGCTGGCCTGGAGCTCAGAGAAAAGGGCCAAGTGTTTCCTGTCTGAGTGACATGCAAGGCAAACATGATGTGTATGACATCATGAGCCAATGTTTAGGAAACATCAATGTTAACCGGGCGTAGTGATGTACACCTTTGATCCCAGCACTTGAGAGGCAGAGACAGGTAGATATCTGAGTTCAAGGCCAGCCTGGTTTACAGAGTGGGTTCCAGGAAAGCCAGAGCTACACAGAGAGACTCTGTCTCAAAACAGTCCCCCGCCAAAAAAAAAAAAAAAAGAAAAGAAATTGTTAGTGCCTGGCTATCAACTCTGGTCATGGCCACAGGGCTCCTCTGTTGCCAATTATTGGTCTTTCTAAAAAGATATATTGGATTTGTGTGTGAGTGTGTGTGTGTTTACATGCATGTCTGGGTGTGTCTGGGTGTACATGTGCCACAATATGCATGTGGAGGTCAGAGGACAACTTCTAGGAGATGGTTTTCTCCTTCCACCATGTCCTGGGAACCAAACTTATGCCATCAGGCTTGGTGGCAAGTGAGCTCACCTGCCGGGCCATCTTGCCAGCCTTGTGTGACTTTTCTCGAGAAAGTGAAAACATTCTCCCAAGCCAACAGCAGAGTCCACTATGCTTATTTCCTTGACATCTCACCAGTGTGAGCGTGAGCTTTATTTATTTAGCCTTTTCCACTGGGGCCTGACGGGAATTTGTTTTAGTTGACATTTCTGTCAGCGATGGGGTTTGAAGGCCATCAAGTTGGCCCAGGACCAGATGTCCACAGCAGGGTCTATGTAAGGATCACATTCGGAAGCCCACATTTGGAAGAGAATATAAGGCTGCCTAAACAGATTCTTCACCTTCCCTCAAGAGTGGCCTCTCCTTCACATAAGCCTTGTTTGAGTCATACAGTTGGTGCTCAATGAGTGCAGGCTCCCTGAGTCTGCCCCTGAGGGTAGACTCCAAGAACAATCTCTCTCTCTCTCTCTCTCTCTCTCTCTCTCTCCACACACACACACACAAACACACACACATACACACACAACAGTTTTTCGAGACAGGGTTTCTCTGTGAAACAGTCCTGGCTGTCCTGGAACTCACTCTGTACACCAGGCTGTTCTCGCACTCATAGAGATCCACCTGCCTCTGCCTCCTGAGTGCTGGGATTAAAGGCATGTGCAACCACCACCCGGCTAAGAACAATCTACGTTAACCTGCACTTCTGAACACTGAGGTCCCGGTCACACACCTTTCTGGAAGGAGGCTGGGCATAGCCTGCCAAGCTCAGTGTTTAGGGAAAATGAGCTAGCACAGAGTTCCCTTGGCTTTGGGGGCGTTCTCTGAGAAAAGAGAACCCCTGCCTGGCACACTTATGAAAGCTGAGCACCTCCACTGTGGCATCTTTGGCAAGTACTTCATCTGAGAGGTCTATGAACCACTCGGCAGTGAAGACCCCTTTCCCAGATTCCCAGTCCTCCAATGAATCACGTACCTGGAATGAAAACTTCAGGCTGAGTATTCCTCACTCCAAAACAGGTGGGAACAGAAGCACTTGACCTGGAATTTTCCAGTTCTGGAATCTAGTATGTAATGAGATATCATGGCAATGGGACCCAGGCTTAAATATGAAATTAATTTGTTTTATATATACACCTTATATACCGCTAGGCAATTTTGTACAACATTTTCATTGCACTTATGTTCTGAGTAAGACTTATCATCTGAGGTCAGTGTGGAATTTTCCACTGGTGGTGCATCTTAGTTACACTTCCATTGCTGTGAAGAGACACCACGGTCAAGGCAACTTACAAGAGAAGCATTTAATTGTTTATTTCAGAGGATTAGTCCTGATCATCATGGCAGAGGTCATGGTGGCAGGCAAGTAAGCATGGTGCTGGAGTAGTAGCTGAGAGTTCACATCTGTAAGTTGCAGGCAGGGAGAAAGTGGGGCAGTAGCAGGGGGGCATGGCCTTTTGAAACCTCAAAGCCCACTCTCGGTGACACAGCTCCTCTGAAAAGGCCACACCTACCTCAACAAGGCCACGCCTCCTAGTCCTTCCCAAGTAGTTCTATGAATTGGGGACCAAGTATTTAAATATGTAAGCCTTTGGGGGCCATTCTCATTCAAACCACCCTGCAGTGTCAGGTCAGCACTCAAGAAGCTCAAGATTTTGGAACATTTTCGATTTCAGATTTTTGAATTAAGGATGTTGATCTTGTATGAGTACTCAACACAAGTACCTTAATGTAGGAAGGGATTGATGGACTCATGGATGGATGAGTAAACAGATGGATGGATGAAGAGATCAATGGGTGGATGGATGGTAGTTGGGTAGATAAATGGGTTGGTAGAGTGGATGAATGGATTGGTGGATGGATGAATGGATGGATGAGTTAGATGGATTAATAGGAAGGGAGGATGGATGGGTAGATAGGTAGATGGATGGATGGGAGGGTGGATGGATGGGTGAATGAAAACATTCAGGAATAGGCATAAAGTATTTCATATTTGTAATCTCTTTCATGGATTTGTCTCCTCTTGAAAGTGAACTTTCCCTTCCTGCCTATGCTGACAGAAATCACTATTGTATTGGTAAGAGCCTCAACCCTGCTCCAACAGCAAGAGCTGGGTAACACCTGCCAGAAAGCACCGCATCTGCATCCTGCCCTTGAGCTACAGCTGTAGCAGAGCAGATGGGCCAGTGGCTGCAGGACCATGCTCAGCGACCAGAGTCTGTTCCTCTAACCTAAAGACCAGTGGGTCAGCAGCATGTGATGGTACCCTGTGAGAGAGGGGTGTGGGAGACAGAGCCATTCAGTTACGTCTTGGGAGAAACAGTGGGTTTCACAGCAGGCTGTTGAGCCCAGCTTACCTGCCAGGCTCTTCCCATGGCACAAAACCCCAATTTTAGAAGAATCAAGTTGTATACAACTTTGGACAAGGGCATCTGGTTCAGGTCATGCAGAGTAAGGAAGAACTTAACTGTAGAAGCATTGAAGTTTCACATTCTCTGAAAGCGGGTTGGAAAAACCAACTCTGAGGCAAAAATAGCAGCTCATTTATCGAGAGCCCATTGTGTGTTGTGGGGTTCCACACAAGGCCACCTGCGTTCTCAGTATTCACCTTGTGAATACTGATGTTCTATTATCTATCCTAGACGAGGAGATGGCATGTTAAGCTGTCCAAGGCTGCATAGTTGGAAGTAGCAGAGCTAAGCTTTGAACCCAGGTCTTTCTGATTCTAGAGCCCAACTTCTTAAGTTACCCTTACATCAGTTTGCGATATACGAAGAGCCTACTCTACTTGGAGGCGTATGTGGAAATCTTTGTGATACTTCTGAATGATACCATTTAAAAGTGAGTATTCGGGGGAATTTTCAGAGGTAATGTTTTGAATGTGAAATGTCCTCCACCGCACTTTCCTGTGCTTTTAATACTTGGTCCCCAGCTGGGTGGTACCGTTTTGTGAAGTTGGGATACCCTTTCTTTGCACATGGGGTCTAGCTGGCAGACATAGGGCCATAGATGCAGGGCTGGTGAGTCATATTTGGTTAGGTGTCTGCCTGAGCTCTTTGCTGCCTGGTCCACTGAGATATAACTGAGCTTCCCCACCCCCTGCCTCAGCACCACCCTGCCTCCTTTCATCATGATGGGCTGCATCCTTTCAAACTGTGAGCCAGAGTAAGCAAGCCTTTCTTCTTCTAACTTGATTAACGTCAGGGTTTGGTTACAGCAATGAGGAAAGTAGCTAACATAGCCTGGGTGGACTAGTGTCTCTTTTTGGCTCTGGGGTTGGTGGGTTTGATCCCGAACGACCTCCCATAGCTGGGGGAGTCTGTTGCTCTGGAAGGCCGTTTCTGAATAAATAGGAGTCAGGTGTTATAGGCGGTGAGTTTTCAAAGGAGAAGTTTACCACTGAAAGCACCGTGCAGCGCCTGATTTCTTTCTCAGTGAAATGGAAGAGTGAAAACTTCGGCCTTCCTTAGTGTATTGTTTTCCGGAAGCGGACATGGAGCCACCCACGGAGAGAACAAACAACAATGTGTCTGGGATCTGATGCAGGTGTTCCTGCAGCAGCAAGTGAACCTGGACGGGGTGGCAGACCCTCGCTTCCCTCCCGCCCCCAACTAAGCTGCACATGGCTCGGCTCTTCCGCATTGCTTTGTCCTGCCAATCTGCCAGAGTCCCAGGCTGGGGCTGGATCATTGTGCTGCTTCAGGGAATTTCCCTTGGAACTCTCTAGAAAGGTCTGGAGGGCATGCAATCTGAATTCCTCCAGTATGTTTCAGGATCTTGGAGGCTTAGGGAGTAAAGGAACAATTGAAACAGCCCGCCCCCTCTGCCTCCCAGGATGCCAATCATTGACAGGCTAGCGGGGCGGGTCTGAGGACCCCAATGTGGATGCTGGTCTAGCTTCCTTTTTATTGCTGTGATAAAACATTTTGACCAGAAGCAGCTTAGAGGAGGAATAGGTTTATGTGGCTTACAGTTCCAGGTTATAGTCCGTCATTGAGGGAAATCAGGGCAGGGACTCAAGCCGAAACTTGAAGCAGAAATCATGGAGGATGAGGCTGGAGAGATGGCTCCATGGCTAAGAGCACTAGTTGCTCTTCCAGAGGACCCGGGTTCAAGTCCCAGCACCACATGATGGCTCACCTCCATCTGTTACTCCAATTCTAGAGGACCTGATGCGCTCTTCTGCTCCTTGGGATCCTGTACTCATGCAGGGCACTTAAACTCACACAAACACATACATATAAAAATAAAAGTCAAACAAGGCTGGGTGGTGGTGATGCACGCCTTTAATCCCAGCACTCGAGAGGCAGAGGCAGGCAGATCTCTGTGAGTCCAGGCTAGCCTGGTCTACAGAGCAAGTTCCAGGAAAGCCAGAGCTACGCCGCCCTCCCCCAATACAAACAAACAAACAAACACCATGGAGGGATGCTGCTTGCTATCTCCCTAGTAGGCTTCTGCTTAGCTGGTTTTCCTGTACATTTTAGGACCACCAGCCCAGGGAATGGTGCCACTCACAGTGGGCTGGACCCTATAACATCAATTAACAATCAAGACATTCCTCCCACTAGACATGCCCATAGGCCACTCTGATCAGGGGAAATTCTTCACTTGGGACTCCCTTCTCAGGTGACTCCAGGCTGTGTCACATTGGGGTTACAGTCAGCTAGGACAGATAGGGAGGATCATAGATGCTCATTTAAAATCTTCCCCATAGACGGTTCCCTTTAGCCATCAAATGTATATTTTTCTACCCAGACTAACCCCATTTCCACCTGACACAAGCAGGGACGTGAATGATCTGTTTACCCCCATATGCCCAGGGCCTTGCCTGTGGCAGCTCAAGAAACCCTTGTTGAAGGGGCTGGGGAGATGCTCACACAAGTGTTTGCCACACAAGCATGAGCACCCGAGTTCAGGGCCCGAGCACCAATGTAAAAGGCTGGTGTGGTGGTGGTGGTGGGGACGCAGAGGCGGGGCAGATCCCTGGAGCTCCCTGGCCAGTCAGCCTGGCTGAATGGGTCAGCTAGGTTCAGTGAGAGATGGAGAGTGATTGAGCTCTGGCCCTCCCATGCGTGCGCATTCACATGTATATTCACACACACACACACACACATGCACACTCTCCCGAGCTCGTAGTGCGCCACACACATACACAGAAACACGTGTTGGGTGACTGGCTGGCGACACTAGAGGTTTCCTACAGCAGGTCTCTTTGGTTAAAGGGAAAAATCAGAATGGAGTGGCCTGTGGGGCAGCGCAGGGCTGGGCTGCCCGGTGCTGAGCGGCAGCCGTTTCATCACCGGCTGTGGAATGGGTACTCCTGGGACGCGTGTGAGCCGGGTACAGTTAGGGGCCCAATGCACACTTGGCGTGGGAAATGATGCAAATTGAGAATCCACCTTTAGTTCCCAGAAGCCCTTAGTGTTCAGTTCTGGCTGGAGAGTCTTTACTACTCTGAGGCCCCGAGGCTTGTAGTAAAGCAGAATAGAGACGAAATACATAGAGGCTGTCTGTGGTGTACCCCGCCCCACCAGGTTGGGCCCCACCATGGCCTTGCCTTTGGTTCCTGTTTGTGCTGTCCAGAACCCCGTGTTCCCATCCCCCAAGCCCTCCTCCGCCACCACTCCCAGCACACAGTATGTGACATGTGCTCGGCTGATACTTGTGTGGAATTCGGTCTCTGACCTGGAGATGAGGACAAGTACCGTGTTGGTCCGGGCTTAAACGGGGCTGTGGATTCCTGCTGAGTCCCCACCTTATGAAACAGTGAAAAGAGCCCAGGAATTGAGGGCCGTTGCTCAGTCCCGATCCCGGACTTCAACTAGCTTCTCAGGCTGCAGCTTCTCAGAAAGGGAGTTGCTGTGATGTCTGGGGCATCTGCCGCCTCTGGGATCCCATGAGTCACTAGACACCCACCTTGATGGGAATAGGTGCCAAAGGCTGTTTCTCCATCCTGGTTTGTGATGATTTCCCCATCTGTTGTTAGCTGGAAATTAGCTTAGTCAGAGAACTGAGAGCCTAGGTTAATATTTAGAGAGGATTTACAAGGTAAAGAACCCAGTTAATCCCGAGCGGGAGGTCTTTTCACTCCTATTTGTGGAACAGGTGGAGACTGTGTCCCAACTTAGGACAATTCTCCTAATCCCCGCTGAAGCCCGTTCCTGTTGCAGTTTCTAACTTTACATCTACAAGGCCGGCAGATCCTTCTTACAGTGTCAAGCGCCCATTGCTGAAGGACACACTTGGAGTTCGGACTCTGGTCCAAGAAATCACCACAGAGAATGAGCGCCGACCGGCAGCAAGCGAGCTTTAAGACAAAATGGGGAAGCTATTGTGACAATAACCAATGATGTAAAAGATTAAGGCCGGACACGAACAGGCCCGGACTTGTCTCTCTGTGATGCTGTTCCCAAGCCAGTTAGTTGCCTTATTTAAATCTCTAATTCCTTATCTGTTAAATGGAGGTGATGGTAGTGTTTGTATCATGGAATAAAGCAACCTCCACTGTCCTCAAGCAACCTCAAGCAGCCATGGCCGGCCTTTCATGTGGATGCTGGAGACTTGAACTCAGGTTCTCATGCTCGAACAGCAAGCTCTCTGACTCACTGAACCATCTCCTCAGCCCTGGGATTTTATTTTTTTGAGCCAAAAAAATATTCTATCATGTATATATATACCACATGTATCTATCTATCTATCTATCTATCTATCTATCTATCTATCTATCTAATCTATCTATCATCTATCTATCATCTATCATCTATCTATCTATCTATCTATCTATCATCTATCTATCTATCTATCATCTATCTATCTAACACATCTATCTATCATATCTATCATATCAATCTATCTATCTATCTAATCTATCTATCTATCATCATCAATCTCTCTCAAGGACACTGAACTAATATACAGACTAGCTATAAATTTGAACTCATTAACGCAAGTTAGAAGTAAATAACTTTAAAGGTAGTATGTGTTTTTTTTTCTCCTAACCACTAACATCCTCAGCCTCGGAGGCAAGCTGGCATATTTTGGAGGCCTGGGACAGACCATCAGTTTCAGATAACCTTAGAGAGAGACAGCACAAATCTAGTCGGATGTGTCACAGGCTGGGAGCTGACAGAGTCCCACTAGCTGATCTTGCCTTGACCCTGGCACTGGCTGAGACTGACGAGCCAGTTCTGCCTTTGACTTGCCACTGAGGCTGGCTTCAGTGGGTATGCTGGATCCCAAGGGTTCCGAGACCCGAACTCTAGGCAGTGAGCCTAAGGGCCATGGTGCCCCAAAGGTCAAGTTTGGTGTGCTTGAGACTCATTAGAGGGGTTTTCTAGCCTGCAGAATCCAGCCCCAGCTCCCTGGTGACACTGATTTGGAACATATGGGCCCATCACAGTGATGTTTTGGGTCTATCTCACCTGCTGAAGGTCTTGGGGATACTGGGAAATGGTTATTGAACACACCATCATTAAATATGGAATTATATGTAAACATGTATAAGTTACACTAAAAACAAAAATATTTTTAATTCTCAAAACATCACTCTTGGGCTTGGGAGACAGGCTTAGTCAATAAAGTTCTTGCTGCCTAAGCATAAAGGACCTGAGTTCGATCCCCAGAACCCATGTAAAAATGCTGGGAGTGATGGTGTGCACTGGTCATTCCAGTGCTGGGGATGTGGAGACAGGAGGATGCCCCCAACTCAGATGGCCAATCTGTCTAGCCTAATTGGTAGGCTCCAGATGAATGAGAGGCCCTGTCTCAAAGGAGGTAGGTGGCTTTGAGCCTGATGCCTGAAGACAACCTTTGGTGTACACACACGTACACACACACACACATACACACACACACACACACACACACACACAC
>CABHPH010134353.1:18343-41248 GCA_902168325.1 Peromyscus nudipes | reverse complement strand
GTACATATATTTTGAATTCCTCCCGCCTTTGTCACTGATTTGCCTAAAAACATTATTGATAATAAGCCAGGTATTTGTCTAAAGTAGCCAAGCAAGACTTGGAGACCAAAACAACTTCTCCCCAGCTCAAAGACCTGGCAGCCCTCCCAAAGGACTTCCACCCTAGCAGAGGGAGGAAGCTGCCTCTGCGGGCTTAGAGCAAGGCAGCCCCTTCATTCCGTGAGGGAGCAGGAGAAGCGATCCCTGCTGACACGGGGTGAGAGTATGAAAGGGAGCAGAAAATGCCACCACCAAATACGGCGCACTGGCACCAATCACTATTTTTGTCTGCTAGTAATTGAGAATAATGTAAGAACTTCTTGTTCTCTCCCTTCCCCACAAGGGATAAACTCCCTTTGGAAAAGTAACAGGAACTTATCTTTCTGAGTGTGTTCCCAATCCTCTCCTCTGTACCAGCACAATCCTCATCACAGGGGACAGAAGGAGGGTGGCATTTGATAGACCTCACTAAACAATCTGTCTCTACCACATATTTCTCAGCCAGCTTTCTAAAAATCCTCACCCTAAAAAAAACAGGCCTTCCCTTTGCTCTGTCTGCTCAGTTCCATTTACCATCCTCTGCTTGGATAGTGTGTGTGTGTACTGGCTAATTTTATGTCAACTGGACACATTCTTGAGCCATCAGAGATGAGAGGGCCTCCATTGAGAAAATGCCTCCATAAGATGGGGCCTGTAGAGCATTTTCTTAATTAGTGATTGACAAGGGGAGGGCCCAGCCCATTATGGGTGGGGCCATTCCTGGACTGCTGGTCCTGGGTTCTATAAGAAAACAGGTTTAGCAAGCCATGTGAAGCAAGCCAGTAACAGCACTCCTCCCTGGCCTCTGCATCAGCTCCTGCCTCCAGGTTCTGGCCCTTTGGGTTCCTGTCCTGACTTCCTTCAGTGATGAACAGCAACATGGAAGTGTAAGCCAAATAACCCTTTCCTTCCCAGCTTGTGTTTTGGTCATGGTGTTCTATCACAGCAATAGAAACCCTAACTAAGTGTATAAGGCCCCAATTCTAACAACGCCCCCGAGTTAGTCATCGCCAACTTCTGCGTGTGTGTTCATTTAGCAGGCAATAACTGTTGTTATCAATCTGCCTTTGACAGTTTGAGAGAGGGTAGAAGAAAGGGGTTCTCTCCTCCCTATAAACTAGAGGGTGGATGGAAAGGCATATATTAGTTGGCAAGATATTTTAAGGTTTTTCAACACTGAAGACATTCACGGGGGACAGTCCCTGCCAAGGAATCTTTTGTCTGGAGTCCTTATTGCCTCAGTGGCCTTTGACTAGGTTCTAGAAGGAGATACCACGGTCATGGCAAAATTCCACTTTGGAGAATAAAATAGCCCCATGGCATCATCCTTCAAGCACTCGTGAAGTTATGAAACTGCATAATGGGAGCCAGCATAATATCATAAATAGATAATAACTGGATGATTTTCATCAGTTCTAGATCCAGAACTGGTATTAACAACAACCTCTAATTTTGAGTCCTATGCACACCATTACCAATAGTGCTTTAGTTACCTTAGTGTTCTCAATAACCAATGTTCTCAGGGGGCCAGTGTGCTGGCCCAGTGGGTAAAGAGGCTTGCCACCAATCCTGATGACCTGAGTTCTATCTCAGGAAGCCTCATTATAGAAGGAGAGAACTGATTCCCACAAAATGTCCTCTGAACCCCCAGGAGTTCTGACATGTGTTCATGTGCACACATATAAGTGAGTAAGCAAATGTCCATTTTAAAAGGCACCAATAACCCATGAAGTAAGAATGGTCACATTCATTTCACAGAAGGAACCAATACTAGGAGATTGATTTCTTGGCCTTAGACTGCATTTGATTTAACCCAGGTCTGCCTGTTCCAAGAGCTGAGATGTGTTGCCTGTGAGCTGAGGACTGACTCTTACTTAGACTGTCCTGGGAAGAAGCATCTGTTAACAGAAGTTCACAACCAAATGGCAGACATTTGCTGATAGGTACACATTCATTTCCCAAATATTTACCAAGGGCCTGCCATATGTCAGGCAATGTGCTAAGTACTAGGAAAGCAATATCGAGCATACCAGGCAACCATTCTTGCCCTCATGGAGGGTTCAGTCATGACAGAATGGACAGAGATTTGAAAGTTATATATTATGGCAGACATGAGGCACAGAGGGTGCTGGGGCTTTGGAGAAGCTGTCACGTGCACAGAGACTTGCAGGAAGCAAGGAGGGGAACACTGAGGATATAAGGAAGAGGG
Organism: Peromyscus nudipes; assembly: GCA_902168325.1. Classification (NCBI taxonomy): domain Eukaryota; kingdom Metazoa; phylum Chordata; class Mammalia; order Rodentia; family Cricetidae; genus Peromyscus; species Peromyscus nudipes. The sequence continues at coordinate 38,961 of CABHPH010134353.1, read as the reverse complement.
ATCTAGGTGGTGGGAACAGGGACCGAGGCCCAGAGATGGGGCATGACTCACATAGTTGACTCAGAACTGGGAGGCCAGATGTCTGGGGTTGAGCACGTAGAAGTCACCAGCCAAGGAGATGGGCGAAATGGTCAGTTGCCCTTCTTCCCTGCTCCACATCTGTCTTGATGACTCATCTTTCTTCTGCCCTGTCTCTCTCATCATTCTTCTGAACTATCTGTGTCCATCTGCCAGCGTCACGGTTGTGGCTTCGTCGTTCTAGACGTGTGCACGTCCCTTTCTCCACCCGTGGTGTTCCATTTGTTTCTATCCCACTAGACACCTGAACCACTGTGGTTCTGTAACAGCTTCCACACACACAACTCCAACACACACACACACACACACACACACACACACACACTCAACCTCTTAAGACTCGATGAACTTTTGTATTTGTGAAGCAGCTACTGATGAGTGTTTCTACTCCATGGGAAGTTGCAGGCTTGTGAGGACCCTCTTAGTCCATGGTTCTCTCCACACTACAGCAGAGAACAGTGGTTTGGCGGAAGAGGGCTCTGCAATGCAAAAAAACACGGGGAGTAGTCTCTTGACAAAGCTTGGTTCCCTCCAGAATTTAAATACTCAATATTTCACCCATGTTCCTTGCCAGTGAAAGTTTCGTTTGTTCTTTAGCCCTCCAATTTCATCCGACTGCCGTTTTCATAGTTACAGTCTGGCAGTCAGACAGGACTCTCTGAATTTAGCACATGAACAAAGGTTTTCTTGGGTAAAGGAAGCTGCCCTTGCTCCACCCTCATCTTTTGGAACTTGTAGTTCCCCTCAGCGTCAGAGGGCACCTCCCACCCAGAAATTCAAAGACGCTGTGTCCACATGCAACTACTAAGGAGCTAATTCCCTGTGGCCAGCCAGGCTTCCAGAGCTGTCATACAGTGCCCCAGCTCTGTGGCCATTTGTAGAGAGACATTGGAGGCCAAGTTTGAGCATTTCCCTGCAGGACTGATCCACAGCCAAGCATCGTGGCAGACGGCACCACACCTCACCCTTTCGTGGCTCTACCTCTTTCTTTCCACGCCATCACTCCTTCCTTGGAGTCCCTACCCCTTGCAAAATATCATTGTGTGCTGTGAATGCTCGTTCTGACTTTCCTCCGGCCTCATACTAGCTGAGAACTGTGTCCAGTACTGTTTAGATCACACAAAGTTGCCTATCACTGGTGAAGACACATTTCAGCTGTCAGTTAAACATGGCTTTTCATTATCTATTTGTTCCCCAAGTAAATGGCTGGAATCTAACCAGAAGAATGAGAAGACAACTAAAATAACATAAAGATGCTTGAATCTATGCCTGTCACTTCTGTTTAGGAGATACTAGTCAAAATATATACAAATTAGAATATGCAATTTAATGGATACTTAAATTAGAATGCATAGAAATGTTGAAAAGGAACTTTAAAAAAAAAAAACCAGCCTATCAGGAAGATAAAGCTACAGTGGCAAGTCTTGGAGACAGCTTTAGAGCAGAAACGGGTGCAGTCCAGTCCTCTAGCTGTACCTTTCAAGTAGCACATTTTGGTCAACTGATTTAATTCTCTGAGCTTATTTCCTCATTCAATGACAAATAGGGAATCCACATAAAGCCCTTATCAGCAGCTTTGGCATGGGCTAAGCACTCAATAAAATCAGATTTTAGACTTCCTGAAAGAGTCTGGTAGGTATTGCCCAAGCAGGCTAAGAGTCCTGAATCATTTCTCAACTACTGTCACAGTATGATTCTTCCTGATGGCAGATATCTGATATCAGAGGGGGTTCCTGCTCCTGCTCTGTGCTTACTCTGCCTTGGAGAGTTGTCTAAAGACAGATAACGCACATTCCTCTTGATAGACAGAAGGCTTAAGTCACACATCACCATGTGACTCTGAAAGGAATTTACCATCATTTCTGATTTCGTCATTCCTTCCCTACTCGGAACCCACTCCAGATCTCTGAACCATGTCACCATTTACAAACCTTTGAAGGATACGTCTTCTTCTCACAAGGGCTTAGAGACAAACTGGCCCATGAATTTTACACATAGCTTCTTCAGCCGCTGACAGTATCCTGCTGCACAGTGTTGCTTCATGGATTAAACAGATGGCTGGCTTCCCCTCTAGGCTGTCTTCACAGTCTCATTTCTAAGATTTTTTTTTTTTGCCAAGCTTAGCTTTATTTCATAGATGAGTAAGGTTCTAGTGGTGGAGAGAGGAGCTATTTGAAAAGGATTGGTACAGTATTTAAAATCTGCCAGGATTATGTGATGATTGAGGGCATTCATTACAATGAAAAATTTGATCTGGTTTCAGCTTTGAACTTGAGAATGTTAGCAAAATCTAAGCTGCTTAGGGACAGGCTAGATGGGAAAGCATGCCATTCATTTGGCAGATGTTTTCTGTGAATATCAAGCCTCAGACCTTAGCATTGTGGGCAGGTTTCATGTTGGAAAATATAACTAGAAAGAATCATGATAAATTGCTTTTGTGTGCTGATTTTTACGTTTATGCCCTTTGGCGTGTACGCTTACTGGCTTTGGCCTTTGCTGTGGAAGTGATTGGCTTAGCTTTGTCTCTGTAGCTAGTACTGGCATAGATGTGCATGCTCCCTCCCTCTACAGGAAGCAAGTGCATGCTTGGTTCCACACACTGAATCTCTTCCTTCTTCCTTCAAGATGTCCCTAGTCTGGTATCTAGTTAGGCTTAGAAAAATTCTCTTGTGCACATTTTTTTTTTCTTAAGGTCTTACAAAGAAGTTCAACTTTCCTTTGGGCCCTGACCTGGCATTGTTCTTAAGGCCCCTGACAGCTCTCTATCTCCAATTGCTTAGGTTGTCATAGCAAAAAATGACACCGACCAGCAGGCATAACCAAGAAAACTGCATCTTTCCACAGGGCTGGAAATCCAAGCTCAAGGTGCCAGCAAGGGTGGTTTCAGTGGAGGCTTCTCTTCAAGATGACGTAGCTACAGCTATGGTTCTCGTGTCTTGGCTTAGTCATTTGGGGTGTGTGCACATGCCTCTGGCAGCTCTTTGTTTGCACGCTCTAATCTACTTATGAGAACCAAAGTCCAGTTGCGTTTAGAGCCCTACCTAGTGCCCTCTTTCTAACTTAACTCTTCCAAGAGGCTCTTTGCAAGTCCTCTCACATTCTGAGAAACTTGAGTGCTGGGGTTGTGAGTGGAGGCAGCCTCCTTCCTCCCTCGGTACCATTTTTATTCCATTGGATTCTTTATCGAAACTTATGAAAGTGCATTTCTCTGGAAGTCTGTAGCAAAAACAAATTTAAGAGAGGAAAGAAAAAATGAATAGCTGTTGCTTAGCTCTGGCTGGATTTTATCATTTCCACATTTTCAATGCTACCTCGTTTGCAAAGCTCCACTTTAGGTGAGTGTTGTTGCACATCATGTCACACAATCAGCTTTGGCCTTGAACCTTTACTGTCTCCTCTGCTTCCAGAACGCAGTGAGGACTGCTAGCTGCAATGGACAGAGTTTTGAGTTGCTCACTATGTTTTAATGTCTACTACTCACTGAGACAAAGCGTATTTGTTGATTAAGGAGCTCCCAATCTTTTACCCATCCATCTTCAGCCAGTTTCTGTCACAATTGTCTTGAGTGGAAGAGCCAGCCCAGAACAGCAAAAACCAAATCTGCTGTGCTCATCTGCAAAGCTGAAATCAATGAACCCTTGTCCACTAGAGCATCATCAAAAATACATGAGCAAATCTGTTTGCCAAATAGATCACTGATTGACGAGACTTAGACTTACTTAATTGATTCTACCTTTTCATGTTTCTCTAGAGAAAGTTCCCAAGCCTATTGTCCTGGAAAGTACTTTACATTGGATCCTTTTGCACAAATATTAGATGAGGATTATCCAAGCTTATCTGCATATTGAACTGTAACCTAGAAATCTTCGAATGTTTTCTGGTTATTAGAGGTGAAAGGACTGACTCAAGATGTCGTCCAAGATACTAGCACGATCTTCAGAGAACAGAAAAAGTGTCAGACACTGTGTATGTTAAGTTCACGTTTTTAAACATAACTTCTGTTATAGCCAGAATCTGAATTCTGAGCACAATTATACTTAATTTCAAATGTAAAAAAAATTCATCTGTTTGCAATAATTTCAGTCTATATTTGTATAGTTAATACAAACATGTTTCCTCTTCAGTATTTATCACTTGTGGTGTTTTGAATGAGAACGGCTCCCACAGGCTCATATATTTAAATGTTTGGTTCCCAGTTGGTGGAACTGTTTGGGAAGGATCAGGAGGTGTGGCCTTGTTGAAAGAGGTGTGTCACTGAGGGTGGGCTTTGAAGTTTCAATATCCCACTCCAGGCCAAGTCTTGTATTTTTTCTGACTCCTGCCTTCAAGTCAGGATATGAACTTTCAACTACTGCTCCAGCACCATACCTGCCTACTGGTTGCCATGCTTCCTGCCATGATGATCTGAAACGGTAAGCAAGCTCCCAGTTAATGCTATAAGCTTCCTTGATCATGGTGTCTCTTCACAGCAGTAAAACAGTAACTAAGATTGTACCACTGTTACGGTTCTTTTGTCAAAGTCAGTAGTATTTTATTGAAACTATGTTTTAAATTGAAGCCAGGTAATCCAGCATGGGGAACAGGTTCCCAAAAACCAGTTAAGCTCCAGGGACAGATCCTGATCTCACTGCTAGGAGACTTACAAACAGACCAAGCTACACAACTGTCACCCACATTCAAAGGGTCTAGGTCAGTCCCGTGCATGCTCCCTAAGTTGGTCCAGAGTCCATGTGCTCCTACAAGCTGAGGTCACCTTGACGCCCCTGGTTCATCCAGTCCCTCCTCCCTTTCATCAGGAGGACTTCTAGAGTTCAGCCCAGTGCTTGGCTGTGGATCTCCGCATCTGCTTCATCAGCTACTGGATAAAGGCTCTCTGATGACAATAAGGGTAGTCACCAATCTGATTACAACAGATGGCCACTTCAGGCACCCTCTCCACTATTGTTAGGAGTCTTAGCTGGGGTCATCCTTGTGGATTTCTGGAAGTTTCCCTAGTACCAGGTTTCTCTCTAACCCTGAAATGCACCCCCCTCATCAAGACACCTCTTTCCTTACTCCCCCACTCTGTCTCTCTCCCAATCCACCTCCATTGCCCAGCCTGCCCAACCTGCTGCTCCCTCAAGTTCCCATTCCTCCATACCCCTCCCCCCCCAGTTTTCCCAGGAGATCACTTCTATTTACCCTTCCCAGGAAAATCCATGCATCCCTCTTTGGGCCCTCTTTGTTATCTAGCCTCTCTGGGGCTGTGGATTATAGGTTGGTTATCCTGTAGTTTATTCCTAATATCCACTTATGAGTGAATACATACCATGTTTGTCTTTCTGAGTCTGAGTTACCTCACTCAGAATTATTTTTTTCAATTTCCATCCATTTGCCTGCAAATTTCATTAGGTCATTGTTTTTTAGAGCTGAGTAATACTCTGTTGTGTAAATGTACCACATTTTCATTATTGATTCTTCAGTTGAGGTGCATCTTGGTTGTTTCCAGGTTCTGGTTATTACAAATAATGCTGCTATGAACATAGTTGAGCATGTGTCCTTGTGGTATGATTGAGCATCCTTTAGAAATATGCCCAATATTTGATATAGCTGGTCTTAAGGTAGTGATTCCCATTTTTCTGAGAAACCACCATATTGATTTCCAAAGTGGCTGTACCAGCTTGTACTCTTACCAGCAGTAGAATAATGTTCCCCTTACTCCACATCCTCTCCAACATAAGCTGTCATCAGTGTTTTTGATCTTAGCCATTCTGACAGGTGTGCAATAGAACTTCATAGTTGTTTTGATTTGTATTTCCCTGATGACTAAGGATGTTGAACAATTCTTTAAGGGTATTTCAGGCATTTGAGATTCTGTTGAGAATTCTCTGTTTAGATCTGCCCTCCACTTTTTAATTTAATTACTTGATATTTTGATGTCTAGTTTCTTGAGTTCTTTATATATTTTGGAGATCAGCCCTCTGTTAGATGGGGGCTTAGTGAAGATCTTTTCCCATTCTGTAGGCTGCCATTTTGTCTTATTGACAGTCCTTTGCCTTACAGGTTTTTAGTTCCAGGAGGTCCCATTTATTAGTTGGTGCATTCAATGACTGTGCTACCTGTGTTATATTCAGGAAGTATTCTCCTGTGCCAATGTATTCAAGGCCAGTTCCCACTTTCTCTTCTATCAGGTTCGGCATAACTAGATTTATGTTGAGGTCTTTAATCCACTTGGACTTGAGTTTTGTGCATGGTGACAGATATGGATCTATTTGCAATCTTCTACGTGTTGACATCCAGTTATGCCAGTACCATTTGTTGAAGATGCTTTCTTTTTCCCATTTTATAATTTTGATTTCTTTGTCAAAATTTAGGTGTTCATAAACATGTGGATTTATGTTAGGGTCTTGTCTTCAATTCAATTCCATTGATCCAAGTGTTTGTTTTTATGTCAATACCAAGCTGTTTTTACTACTATAACTCTATGGTAGAACTTGAAGTCAGGCATGGTGATACCTCTGGAAGTTCCTTTATTATACAGGACTGTTTTAGTTATCTGGGCTTTTGTTTTTCCATATGAAGTTGAGTACTGTTAAGTTTTGTGAAGGATTGTGTTGGGATTTTGATGGGGAATGCATTGAATCTATAGCTTGTTTATGGTAAAATTACCATTTTTACTATATTAATCCTACTTATCCATGAGCATGGGAGATCTTTCCATTTTCTGATATCTTCTTCAATTTCTTTCTTCAGAGGCTTAAAGTTCTTGTCATACAGGTCTTTTACTTGTTTGATTAGAGTCACTCTAAGATATTTTATATTATTTGTGGCTATTATAAAGGGTGTTGTTTCTCTAATTTCTTTCTCATCTTGTTTATCATTTGTATATAGGAGGGCTAGTGATTTTTTTTTTTTAGTTAATCTTGTATCTCGCCACATTACTGAAGGTGTTTATCAGCTGTAGGAGTTCCCTAGTAGAATTTTTGGGGTCATTTATTATACCATCATATAGTCTGCAAATAGTGAAAGTTTGACTTGTTCCTTTTCAATTTCTATCCCCTGATCTCCTTTTGTGGTCTTATTATTCTAGCTAGATCTTTAAGTATGATATTGAATAGATATGGGGAGAGTGGACAGCCTTGTCTTGTTCTTGATTTTAGTGAAATCACTTTGAGTTTCTCTCCATTTAATTTGATGTTGGCTGTCACCTTGCTATTAATTGCATTTATTAAGTTTAGGTACGTTCCCTGTATTCCTGATCTCTCCAAGAACTTTATCATGAAGGATGTTGGATTTTGTCAAAGACTTTTTCAGCATCTAATGAGATGATCACATGGTTTTTTCTTTTAGTTTATTTATATGGTGAATTACATTGACAGATTTTCATATGTTGACACATCCCTACATCTCTAGGATGAATCCTACTTGTTCATGGTGGATTTTTTAAATGTGTTCTTAGATTCAATTTGCCAGTATTTTATTGAGTACTTCTGCATCAAAGTTCATGAGGGAAATTGATTTGTAATTATCTTTTTTTGTTGCATCTTTGTGTGGTTTGGGTATCAGGGTAACTATAGCCTCATAAAAAGAAGTTGTCAATGTTCCTTCTGTTTCTATTGTGTGGAACAACTTGAAGAGTATTGGTATAGTACTTCTTTGAAATTCTAGTAGAATTCTGCACTAAAACCATCTGGCCCTGGGCTTTTTTGAGGGGGGACTTTTAATGACTGCTTCTATTTCTTAGGGGTTATAGATCTACTTAAATTGTTTATCTGGTCTTGATTTAATTTTGGTATGTGGTATCTGTAAAGAAAACTGTCCATTTCTTTTACATTTTCCAATTTTGTGGAGTACATGTTTTTAAAGTATGACCTGATGATTCTCTGGATTTCCTCAGTATCTGTTGTTATGTCTCCCTTTTCATTTATGATTTTGTCAATTTGGATATTCTCTCTGCCTTTTGGTTAGTTTAGATAAGGGCTTGTCTATTTTGTTGATTTTCTCAAAGAAACAACTCTTTGTTTCATTTATTCTTTGTATAGTTCTCTTTGTTTCTATTTTGTTGATTTTAGCCTGAGTTTTATTATTTCCTGTTGTCTACTCTCCCTGGATGAGTTTGCTTCTTTTTGTTCTAGAGCTTTCAGTCACTAGTGTGATAGTTTTCCAAATCCTTTAAGTAGGCATTTAGTTCCATGAACTTTCCTCTTAGCACTGTTCTCATTGTGTCCCATAAGTTTGGATATTTTGTGTATTCATTTTCATTGAAATCTAGGAAGACTTTAACTTCTTTCTTTCTTTCTTCCTTGACCCATTGGTAATTCAGTTGAGAGTTATTCAGTTTCCAAGAGTTTGTAGACTTTCTGTAGTTTGTATTGTTGTTGAATTCTAACTTTTATCCATGATGATCCTAAAAGATACAGGAGATTATTCCAATTTTTTTGTATTTGTTGAGATTTGCTTTGTGACCGAGTATATGGCCAATTTTAGAGAAGGTTCCGTGAGGTGCTGAGAAGAACGTACAATCTTTTGTGTTTGAGCAAAATGTTCTGTAGATGTCTGTTAAGTCCATTTGTGTCATAACATCTGTTAGTTCCTTAAGTTTCTACCTGGTAGTCCTGCCCATTGTTGAGAGTTGGGTATTGAAGTCTTCCACTATTAATGTCTGGGGATTGATGTGCAATTTAAGCTTTAGCAATTTTTCTTTTACAAATGTGAGTGCCCTTGCAATTGGGGCACAAGTGTTCAGAATTGAGACATCATCTTGATGGATTTTTCCTGTGATGAATATTAAATGTCCTTCTCCATCTCTTTTGATTGATTTTAGTTTGAAGTCTATTTTGTTAGATATTAGTATCGCTACACCAGCTTGCTTCTTAGGTCTTTTTGATTGGAAAATCTTTTTCCACCCTTCACTCTGAGGTAATGCTGTCTTTGAAGCTGAGGTGTGCTTCTTATATGCAGCAGAAGGAAGGATCCAGTTTTCATATCCATTCTGTTAGCCTGTGTCTTTATAGGCAAATGTGGTCCACTGATATTAAGGGATATTAATGACCAGTGATTGTTTATTCCTATTATTTTGGGGGTTTGGTGGTGGTAGTAGTGGCTATGTGTTTTCCTTCTCTGGGTTGTGCTGGTGTGAGATTATCTATTGCCTATGTTTTTGTGGGTGCAGCTACTTCCTTGGGTTGGAATTTTCCTTCTAGTAATTTGTGTACTGGATTTGTAGATAGGTATTGTTTAAATCTGGTCCTGTCACGAATACCTTGTTTTCTCTGTCTATGGTGATTGAAAGTTTTGCTGGGTATAGTAGTCTAGGCTGGCATTCATTATCTCTTAGTGTCTGCAAAATGTCTGTCTAGGACCTTCTGGCTTTTGAGTCTCCATTGAGAAGTCAGGTGTAATTATGATAGGTCTGCCTTTATGTATTACTTGACCTTTTTCCTTTGCTGCTTTTAATATTCTTTCTTTATTCTGTATGTTTAGTGATTTGATTATTATGTGGTGAGTGGACTTTTTTTTTAAAGTCCAGTCTATTTGGTGTTCTATAAGCTTCTTGTACCTTCATAGGCATGTCCTTCTTTAGATTGGGAAAGTTTACTTCTATGACTTTGTTGAATATATTTTCTGTGCCTTTGAGCTGGAATTTTTCTCCTCTTCTATCCCTATTATTCTTAGCTTTTTTCTTTTCATGGTTTCCTAGATTTCCTGGATGTTTCATGTTAAGAATTTGTTCGATTTAACATTTTCTTTGACCAATGAATCTATTTCCTCTATCGTATCTTCAATGCCTGAGGTTCTCTCTTCCATTTCTTGTATTCTGTTGGTGATACTTGCATCTGTAGTTCCTGTTCATTTACCCAGATTTTGCATTTCCAGAATTCCCCCAGTTTGTGTTTTCTTTATTGTTTTTATTTCAATTTCATGTCATGAACCGTTTCCTTCACCTGTTTGATTTTTTTTTCTCTTGGCTTTCTTTAAGGGATTTATTGGTTTCTTCTGATTTTTGTTTGTCTTTTCTTACTACCTACTTTGCATGTACCAGTTTTCTTTGTGCCCAGGTTTCTAATTGTAGTGAATTTTCCATCTTTTTTGAGACCAAATTTCCTTGAGTTGTCCAAGACAGCCTCAGACTCATGTTCCTTCTGCCTCTCAAATGCTAGGATTACAGGCCTTAATTACATGTACCAGATTCTGTTTGCATTTCATTCACTTTAAATTTACCACAGGTTGGTTTTTCTTTCTTTTTTTTCCTTCATCCTTTCTAGTGTGAGATCATTGATCTGAAAGAAAGATAGCCAGAAATCTGGCCAAAGGCTTTTTCAACAAGCTATATGCAAATACATGAACAAGACTCACAGTATGAAAAGATCATATCTATAAAATGCTATTTGCAAGACATCCCAAGTCAAGGCATTACTTACAGTAGCTCAAGATCTGCAGATTTTGAAATATAGCTCTATGAAGTACATTGTATCAACAAATCAGTTCTCTGGAGTATAGCATGTAGATACTTTGCAATCTAAACTTCTCTACTATGCCCATTATGCTGGGTCAACAATACATGACCACCATCAAAGGAAGGACATGATATTCATCTTGAGTTTGTGTGGCTGCCTATATCCTTGCATTCATTAAGAAAGTTCATCCTAGATAAAATTTCTAGTTAGTGTGAGTCAGTCTCTCCTATGTTGGCTTTGGAAGATTTAACTTCCTTTGTCTGGAACTTTTCTCTTCCCACACAGACTTCTTTTCCAGCACTCTATCCTGCTATAAAGCAGAGTGGGACCTGTCTGGTCCTGCCAAAGAGAAGCATGTTAATCCATCAAAATGTCAGTCTCCAAAGCATCAACTCAGTAAATAACCAACCTGGCAGATTTCCTAACACTTCATTTTCAAAAATATTTAAAATTCTGTTTCTACTGACTGTCCTGAACGTTTTGTTCAATTTTTATTCAAATATATACATATATATGTATATATATATGTGTGTGTGTATTAGATGCATTTGTTATCATAAAGAACAATTGTTTAAAAAATAAATATGTTTACTCAGATTTGAATTTTATACAATATACTCATGCATCCAAACATTGCATACTACCCCATAATTTTTACTATTTTAAGCATCAGTGAAAAGAAATAAATAAGAATAGGCCATAATTTAAAATCAGATTAAAGTACTCAATGTTAAGTAATTTTTTAATAAATTATACAGTCCTTAAACTTTTATTATAATGCTCTTTCATTTAATCATCTGAGGAAAACACTAACATTTTCTGAAACAAACTAAGAGATTAGGATATTTGCCTAGTTCAATGTATTTTCCAGTTTAAAAATTGATTACTTAGCAGAGTAGTTTCCACAAAATTGATTGTTCAGAAAATTAGCCATTCAATACATTTATTAGTTATAATTCTGGGGTGTCTGCTTTTCCAGAAGCATTATAATCAATATTGCAAAAGCTCATATAGTGAGCAGTCTTTTTTTCCCTAAACAACAAGCAAAAACTCACTTGTGTTTGACCCATGAAAAGTTAGTTATAAATTCAGCTGCAGAAAGTTCACAGCATTCTTAAAAGCTTCAGATACACTCCTGTTCCAATGTACTATACAAGCATGTCCTATAAATCCATATTTACAGATTCATAATGAGGAATGAATGAATATTGATCAATTAATAATAAGGAAATGAGAATATTTGAGAGTATGTATATGTTTAATCCAGTTAAACATTGTACCATGTATTCACGCACCCAACACGGCACCTCATTAAAATGAATAGTTTTAGGGTTTTGTATATCAATTAACAACAAAAAATGTTAACTCTACATTTGTACGACACATGTCCCCACTAGATTCAAGAGCTCACCTGGACCCAACAGTAATTCTGTCACACAGGAAAAGCTATGAATTATTCTTAAATTGAATATCAGAATATTGCCAAGTGTGCAATATAATCCTAGCACTTGGGAGGCAGGGCCAGGCAGATCTCTGTAGGCTTGAGGCTGGCCTGGTTTACATAATGAGTTCCAGGACAGCCAGAGCTATAGTGAGATCCCATTTCAAAAGAACAGTATATCTCTATCTATCTATCTGTACATATATGATCATAATATTCAGTAAGAGCAATTTTCTGATTATGTATATAATTACATGTATATGTAGTTCATATATAATATTCTGATATTATATTTTATATAATATATCACACTTCTGATATTTATGTCACAAGAGCCCAGAGCTCTTTTGGTCTGTAGCAATAGTAAATTCTACTTGACTTCTAAGTCTAGCTCTTGAGAGAATTTTCCAGGATTCACATGCCATCACGATACACATTATTTTAAATTATTCAATCAGATACTATTTTGTTGTTGTTTTTAACTGAGCTTTGTTTAAAATTTATTTATTTTTATTTTATATTCATTGGTGTTTTGCCATGGGTGTCAGGTCCCCTGGAACTGGAGTTTCAGACATTCTGAGGTGCCATGTGGCTGCTGGGAATTGAACCTGGGTCCTCTAGAAGAGCAGCCAGTGCTTAAATGTTTTGGTATGGATATAGTAGCAGAACACATCTTATCCTGTGCTATGCACATATGCACACACACATTCACACACACACACACACACACACACACACACACACGCACACACGCACACACGCACACACGCACACACGCACACACGCACACATGCATATACCAGTGTAAATATATGCACACCCCAACATATAAAGAAATAAAAAAAATTTGACTACCATGGTAATATTATGATCCAGAAATAACCTAATTTTGAGTTAGTATTTCATACTTTTTATTTATATTTTTACCCCTCATTCAATGTTACTATTTTCCAACTTCATACAAGTGGATTCACATCATGTGTGGTGTGCTTTTTATGAAGTATTCACTATTGAGATTTATTCCTGTTGTAGATCCTTCTTTTTCTTGGCTGTTTAATTTTCTCTGAAACAAATATAACTTACACTTATTTATTTTCATCATAAACTTAAATTTTAATTGTTTTTAATTTAGTACTTTGAAAGCATTTTTGTTGTAAGTTTCTTTGTTGGTCTGCTTGTTTTCTATCAGGAATTGTGAAGATTCTTGGACACATGACAGTACAAACTTGCACAAGAGCTTCCCTGGGATTTGAATACTGATACTTAAAGAAACAATTCAAAGCTTTCACCAAAGTTTTGTTTGTTTGTTTGTTTGTTTGTTTGTTTAAATAGCCTTCATAAGGGGATGAAGTCAGTCTTTATAGGGATGTGAACAGGTCCTTGAAGAGGGACTTTTAACGATTCTGTAACAGAAGACACACTACTGTTCAAGCAAGAACCTCTTCCAGTTCCTCTGCACTCATCACTGGCAGCATCCTGCTGGAGAGGAAGTTGATGGCACTGGTTGTGTGCATGTCCTTATTAACCCGGATTTCAGTTTCTCATCTCTTCTTGGAGATATCCTACTGTACTTTCTAAGAGGTTTTTAATTCAATATTCTGAGTCATTTAGGATGCATTCTAAAACAGTTCTTGCAAATACAAGAATGTGAGCAAACATCTTCTTTCCCACTAGCAAAAGTGTATGTTTGACAAATTTCAGGAATGGAGCTTTGGGGAGCTATTCTGTCTGGGTGATTAAAAATGGAAGCTGGTGGCTGTTGCTGTCATGGGAGAGTAATAGCCAGAATAAACTCAGCCCACTGGAGAAATAAGCAATGTCTTATATTTTATTCCATTCCCCAAAGATTTCACAGTCTATTAATGATCATTTACAGATTTTCAGTTTATATGCTCCTATAATTAAAACAAAACATCAAATGAATATTTTAGTCACCAAATCATTTTGTAACATGATGGGGTTTGGTACTACCAAAATATTTTTTTTAAATCACCAATTGTATTTATTTCAACAGGTTAATCTCCAGAACAAATGGCATATGCACATTCTGTGGCTCCAAGAAGAAGTGGGGCAAGCCTGAGAGAGCTGGCCTTCTGAGAGTTAACAAAAATCAGACTTTGCTAGAAGAAATCAAAGAACAGTACAAGTCTCATCTAGCAAGAAAAAAAAACGGATTATTATAAACACGTTATCTGTAATACTTCAAAGCTATCTGAATGTTTTTGTAGCCTGGTGGTATTTTAAGACTAAAATCAAAAAGCAACAATGAAAGAATACTTGTCTTTGGAACCTGACGCATGGTAAGACAGTTGTTCCCCCTTCCGTCCTCAGAAAAGAAAATCATCAGATGTAAGTCATCTAACCCACTCCAGGAACTTAGTGCCTCTTACAATTTGGTAACTGCAGTGAGTGAGCTCTTGCTCCTTCTTCAAGATCATACCGCTAGGAGAGGAAACAAGTCATACATGCTCACAACACACACAGAAACATAACAATGAGACCAGGGAATCAAATGCATTTTCCCAATTTTGTGTGTTGAAAACCCTGAAATACAGAAAACAAAGCTCGGGCCTGAGTTAGGATATTCAAGAGTTCTCACTGTCGGTTCCCCAGCCTCTTAACGGATTTCTGCTTCAAGCTACCAGGTTGAAAGATGGCATTATTTACGGTAGTAAACTTAAAACTCCCTTCTCCAGGAAGCTTGCTAACCAATATGCAAATTACTACCTCCAATGGCATCCAGTATGCAAATTACTGCAAGCAGCGGTAATTTTTCTTTCCTCCATCAAGATTATATAACCCTAGCCATAGGCTACTTCTATAGGAAGCTGTAAGAAAAACTAGCTTAGGCTATACAAGACTATGGTTCACATAGAGATGTAGGAAGGCACCAGGACCAATTGGAAGTAAATTATTTATCTATGAGTAAATTTTGCTTGTAGCTGGAGTTTTCTCTCCAGGTCCCGCCAAGCCCTGGCAGTCCCTTAGCCCACTTATAAAATAAACATATAGACGCTTATATTATTTAAACTGCTTGGCCATTAGCTCAGGCCTATCATTGTCTTGCTCTTACTTTTATATTTAGCCCATTTCTATTAATCTATACTTTGCCACATGACTCGTGGCTTACTGGTACCTTACATCTTCCTTGTCCTGGCAGTGGCTCCAGGAAGTCTCCCCCTCTGCCTTCCTGTTCCCTCAATTCTCCTCTCTGTTAGTCCCACCTATACTTCCTGTCTGGCTACTGGCCAATCAGTGTTTATTTATACAGAGCGATATCTACAGCATATGCTGCTGAATTTTTTAAAGTAGATGAAAAATAAGTATTGTCCTCTTCAAATACATTAATCTAAAGGAGACAGTGAAAAGATAATGTAAGAAAATCTGAAGTAAAAACCAGAGACAAGATATGATCCTTGAATTTTAATCATGACTCTTACTTGTCTTGTCAATTAAATTTGAGTTTAAAATATCAGATCTGTGATGGAGGTTGTGAATGTTAAGGGAAGATTTGAGAATATAAATGTCTCACAAAATATGGAATTAAATTTTACACTTAATAAATATGTAACAAGATATTTTGTCATGTAGCAAGAATCTTTTTAAAATAATTTTATTATTTCATTAATAGCTATGTTTTACCTTCATGTATGTTTGTGTACTACCTGAGTGCCTGGTATCTGCAGAGACCAGAATAGGGTACTGGATTCCCCGGAACTAGAGTTAGAGATGGCTGTGAGCCACCATGTGGGTACTGGGAATGGGACCCAAGTCCTCTGGAAGAAAAGCCAGTATGCTTGAACACTGAACCATTTCTCTATCCCCTGTATCAATAATTTTTTAAAAAATCAACATTTTACTCACGTTGATACTGAAACTACACCTCTAAGAATATTTTCTAAGAAAATTGTAGGACAGTGATGCAAGATGGCAGCGACCACAGACTTGGGAGTAAAAGTCCTTCTAAATTTCCTACTTTTGGAAGAGCTGTACGAAAGCCAGAAGGGAGTAGGCAACAGCATCGTTAGCTGGGGTCTAGGACATCACATGATACAAGATGGGCAGGGATGATAATTGGGCCTCCAAGAATAATTTATTTAAAGCTAATATACAGCCTTGAAATAGAACGTGGGCTCAAATATCAAGAAGCAACCACCAATCTGTAAGATTTGTAACAAAAGTCAATATGAGGCCCTCGAGTCGTTCGAACCAGGCACCACAATAGCGCGGGCAAATTGGCGAATTCCCACAGTATCAAAGTCATCACACAGAAGCTTCGGCGCTTGACAACAGAGAACGTGAAGCTGCCGCCGCTGCCAGTAGGACAATGACACCAATTAGTCACCAAGGCCCTGACCTCCCCTCTCCCATCCAACCCAAGTCTTCATTTTCCGCAGTAGTCAATTTTCTAGATATATCTTGTAGACCTCAAAGTACCGGAGAGGAAGCTTCACTTGGACGTCATCCTGAGACACTGACCTGATACTAATGTCTTGCCCATTTGAAACACCTAAGTTGTGCTGTGTCACAACTTCAGGGGTGTAACCACTGTCTGCCTAGTTGAATGTCTGGGATCATGGAGGTGTGTCGAAATCGGTTTCCTTTGGGAGCGGCGAACACAGCTAACACGACTGTGAGCAAGCACAATCACCTGCTGCTAACACCTGGCCTGGATCTGCCTTTGTCCACCCTGCTGTCCTGCCGCAGCTGCATGGTGGCCCTTAGAATAGATGGGAAGCCTTCAGGCAGCAGTCGTGGGACTACTGCTAGGCTTGGGGGTGCTTTGGCTGCACCCCTGTTTTCTTCAGTCTTAAGTAATGCCCTATCCAAGCCATCGTCTCCCCGCCCCATCCCTCCTCTCTCACCTTTGGCCGAAGCTTAGATTGTAAAGCTTCCCTCTCTCTGAAATTGGTCTCGGATGAGGAATTCGGGGATGCACACCTCCCCACCTTTATCAGGGGGTACTACTTTCTCCCTCCTCCTCAGCTCCCTTGTTGCCCATCACCACCCAACACTTGCTGTGGCCAGAAGCCATCGGCGAGATTGGAAGAACCTGGCCTCCCTCACTTAGCTCTAAACCACACTTGTTCACTCCCCATCAGTCCAGGAAGGGAGTGCTGGATCCTCAGCCCTGCCGCCACCATCAGCCAATGTGCTTTGAGCTCAGGTTTCCAGGTGAACAGAGTAGTCAAAGGGTGACTCACATACACACTCACATTCACACATCCATGGACATACATGAGGTTAGCATGCCACAGTATTACTAGGAATGATTTATCAGTCATGATGTTATGGTGTTTTCCTTCTATGCCCCTGTGTTTTCAAAACACTTTATTTTGGTTATTATTATGATGATAGAAGAAGAAATGTTGATTCTAACATTTTGTAATAGGAGAAGACTATTGTCACTTTAGGTACATGTTCTATTTCCCCAACAAGCTGATAAGTTTCTGGAGGGCAAGAATTATTAAACTTACTTCTTTGGATCATAACACATACCATGATCCATAAATTAAAGTGCCCACTAAGAATTTTGCAAGCAACAAATGACTGCTAAGTTTTTCCACCTTCAATTCAAGCACATTCTAAGACATCAAAAGGAGAAAAATTTGTCAGACTATTTTGTTCTTAAATTAAAAGCTTCTATATGTGTACCGAATTATGATCCTAAAAATTAGGTTGTTGTAAACTGTTTTGGAAGAGAATAAATAAAAAGTCGGTTTATTGTAATTGTGGGAATAGCACGTGTGAAAACTTGCAGAGACCACATCAGCTTCCAAAGAGGAAGACTCTTCCTACCTTTTCCTTATGAAAAAGGACAGAATCTCTCTTTCTGAGGAACTAAGGGGTGAGCTGAAAAGGGCTGGCCGCATATTTCCGCTGAAAACCCCATGCAGCCCAGGGTGGAAAGCAGTGTGTGGTGGCAGCCCCTCTTCCACTTGGTTCCATCTGTTTAGTGGCACTATGCCTACCTTCCAGATGGTGTGCTGGCTTCACAGGGACAGAGGCGCCAAAAGATGGCTTTAGAAGACATTGTTACTACCACCCCTTTGGGCCTCTTGCCTTGGTAAGAACTCACTAGTGTTGGTGACCCTGTCACATTGCACATAGATTTTACGTTTTCAAGAAATAAGCGGTTCCAAGAGCTTACTGCGTCCTTTCAGTGGGCTGCCTGTTGGATGCCAGTCTTTCAAATGCTGGTACACTTTTTCAGAAGAATACCAATGGAGAGGAAAGAAAGGCTGAGAGTACCCGAGCAATTGAAGCAGCCAACACCCATGGTATGTGCCAGAGGACCACCAGGGTCATCTGACTGCTAAATGAACAAGGTGAAAGTGGCATTGGCTGTGAAGCTAAGGCACTCTCTCCATGCGGGGGAGGGGGAGCGAGTGTCTCTGTTAATGCAGGGAAGCTGGTCTCTAAGGTTGGGGTGTAACTCAGATTGCATCCCTGCTATTAAAATAGGCCCGGGATTGGATCCGTAGCACCACACAAACAGCTATAAGAAAGGAAAACAGTGGGGGAGGGGGTGTGCTCTAGGAGACACTCATTATAAAATGTATTCATATGTGTCTTGTGTTAGATCAGGATTGATGGAGGCAACATGAAAATGAAAGCCAGAAAAGAGGAGGAGAGTGGCCTCTCCAGCAGCAGATCGCCCTTCAATCAGAAAATGAAGTACGGTGGAGACTGTTCCCAAGTCTCCTAGGCTCCGGTAGTGGGCTCCGATTTTATGGGGCAGGAAAGGGAGCTTTTGGGGTGGAAGATGGGGTCTGCAGTTCTGTTCTCCTGCGGTCTCAGAGTCATAAATACCAGTGGAGGTTGTTGGTATGTTGATTTTATCAGGAGGACCCACATCCTGACTTCCTGCAAAAGATGTCGTGAGCTCACCAGCTTTCCTGTCCAGAGTTCCTTGGCTCACCTGAGCCTTTTCAGTTGTCAAAGCTGTTGGGGTAGATAAATAAGAATTTATAGTTTCTATTGAAGTATTTTTTTAAAAAATGAAGATAAATCTTTTACACAAGTATAAGATAAATATATAAAGTACAGGTGTTACCCTCCACCACCCTCCACCCCCTTTTTTGACAGAATTTCCCTATGCAGCTATGGTTGGCCCAGAACTCTCTATGTAGACCAAAGTGGTCTTGGACTCACAGTGATTCTCCTATGTCTGTGTCCTTGATTCTGAAATTAAAGACACCACAGTCACATCTGGCCTAACTCTTTATTTATGTCACCAGAAGAATGACAAAGTCAAATCAAAAAATGTGTCAGGAACCAGTTATATGGACATTTGAAAGCACAGAAGTGGTTGTCTAGGTAAGACATAAAGATGGGGTTCAACAGGGCAGAAATGCTACCAGCTTTATGGAAATGTTTTCTGGGGGGAAATCCAAATAATAGTATTTCAGGGCTTCTGGGTTTCCATTGAGCAGTAAATAATGAAGTCTAGCATAAGTGTACTCTGGAAAAAAAAAAGAAGTAATCTCCCAGGACAGACTTGTTAAAAAGATACCTCACTGTGTCTAGAAAAGAATATGCCATACTCTCTTTTGTCCTATTTCCAAATCTTG
This sequence comes from Peromyscus nudipes, assembly GCA_902168325.1. Lineage (NCBI taxonomy): Eukaryota > Metazoa > Chordata > Mammalia > Rodentia > Cricetidae > Peromyscus > Peromyscus nudipes. The sequence goes on along the minus strand of CABHPH010134353.1, from coordinate 19,432 downwards.
AGTATATATAAACTCATATACATGAGTTATATACATAAATGCTCCTCATTCAAGTATTAGGTTGCCCTGTGTCAGAGCCTGGCAGCCAGTGTCCACTTTGACATATTGATAGGCATCTTGGTTAGCCACTTGTCCTGAGTTTCTTTGGGATCTAACACTCCCAACTGGTCAAAAGGCAGAGAATAACTGTCTATGGAATGCTCAGCCATAAATCAGATATTGATACATACTGAGTCCCTAGGAAAAACCATAAGAGCCAGCAGTTAGTGAGAACTGGGATCAAACAGCGTCCTATGCCATGGCAGGATGGATGCACCCATGAACTCACAGCAGCTGTCATTGACTGACAAGATCAAGCCAGAAAACATTCCAGCATGGATGGGACAGATCATGAAGCCTCACCCTTGCTGAGGAACTATTGATTGTAGATGATTGCTGACAGGGGAAGAGTTAGTTTTCCTTAGGAGTGTGATCCACAGTAGGTTAACCATGCTCCAGTGGATGGGCCCGTGCCCATGCCTATTATAGGCAGCAATAATTGAACTCAGTAGGCTACAAGAAAGAAAAAAGGAGGACATAAAGTCAGGATGAGGACATGGGGCAATCTAGGAAGAGTTGGACAGGGAGTAAGGGCTGAGTATGATTTGAATACATATAAATGAAAATCTTAAAGAATAAATGAAGAATATTAAAAGTGAATTCCAGTACGATTAATGTTTGCTCGAAAACTGCCAACACAGAAACGTGATTCCTTTCATACAGAGATGTTTTTAAGAACATTAAGTAGCAATAAATTATGCTTAAAGCTTTTATGATTTTAGCTATAAACCTACACTTTTCCAGGAATCTAACAAGAATCTGTATTCACAGTAAAAAAAAAAATGAGTCTTAATGTGCACTGGTTTTATCTTATCAGGTTGAAATCCTATCTGAGGCACTATTAGAGGCTCACTTATCAAAAGGAGAAGATGTTTCTTAGCAACTGAGATGTAACTTGCTTGAGAGTTACCAAAATTACATATATTAGTGTGACATGTAACCATGGCTCTCCCTTGAGAGACTTATCCAGTGGGATAAGTTTTTTGTTGT
>CABHPH010134353.1:0-18243 GCA_902168325.1 Peromyscus nudipes | reverse complement strand
GATCTTGCTCTATAGACCAGGCTGGCCTCAAACTCACAGAGATCCACCTGCCTCTGCCTCCCGAGTGCTGGGATTAAAGGCATGTACCACCACCACCTGACATTTTCCCAGAGTACCTTTCTACTAACCCTCGTGCAGAAGTGTTTGTTAAACTTTCAATCTGGTCAAGTTTAACTCTGCTTCATATTGGCTTGTCTTGTAATTCTTCTCTGTGATCAAGTCAAGAATTCCACATTCACTTCAGTGAAGAACCTGATGTGCTGCGTGTGGTAGTATGGAGCTGTGTGACTGGCCCGTGACCACTGCCACTGATAATTTTACTTCAGGATTCAAGATTTTGCATGTTTTAGGGGGGAAGTCATTGAACTTTTATTAAGTTGTAATGGTTAGCTTTTCTTTCTAAATTATCTTACTCCTATAATCTCCTTGATTGTCAAGAAAGTCCATTTTATTTCATTTTGAGTCTCTTTACTATCCATTCTTTGGTGATTTATTCTTGATATCGAGAATCTAGATAACCTTACCATTAATGAAATGCCAACTTAAGCATTTCAATATAGTTTGATTTGGTTTGTTAATTAATTTATTTTTATGTGTCTGAGTGTTTTGCCTGCATGTGTGTCTGTGCACCACATGTGTGCAGTACCTGTGGAGGCCAGAAGAGGGCAGTGGATCTCCTGGGAATGGACTTATAGACAGTTGTAAGCTGCCATGTGGGTGCTGGTTATTGAATCCATGTCGTCTGGAAGAGCCCTCAGTGCTCTTAGCCCCTGAGCCAGCTCTCCAGCCCTTTGATGTAATTTATAAAATGGTTAAACTTAAAATAGTGTTCCTGGAATGCACTCATAGCATACACTTCTCTTTTCCTTTCAGTTACTCCAACAATTATATGAAGTTTGGAAGAAATTTTTTGATGCTGTGGCTGCTACAGGTGTCTAATATATAAGTAAATCTGTACTCCATGTGTTCAATGTAGTGTGTGAGAGCACACACATACACACACACAAAGAGAGAGAAAAGAGAGAGGGAGAGAGAGATAAAATATGTATCATATACATGTATACACAAAACATATCTAGTCACACATGTATCTGCAAACATACATACCTGCTGACTTGTACTTAGAGAACAATGATAAGATCCAGGTTTTTCATATTTATATGAATTTGATTATTCCTATGTCCTTTTGAGTCGTATTCCCTTCATTAAGTAATATTTTCACCATGTTCAACATTGGAACAGCTACTGAAGATAAGAATTTAAAAATAAAAGTAGACATGAACTTCCCACGTGAAGCTCATGGAGAAGATCATGGAAACACGCTACCTGCATATGGATTTATCATCTAGACACCAATCATCCAATTTCGCATTTCTTTTCTGCCACCCACATAATGCTGTCGCTACAAGCCACTTTCACACCACAGTTCAAGCTTTATTCCTGCACCTTTGCATTATGACTTTGTGTTGTAACACAGCGGACAGCAAGTGTTCAGAGAAGTCCTTTCAACATGGAGATGACTCTTCATCACTTGACTATTCATGCATAGAACAGTAAATCACATAAGGAAATATCTTTAAGAGCGTAGTCAATTGTCTCAGCATACAGCAGCAATTCAGGGAACCAGGAGCAGATCCCTGGAAGGGCACTGGTCCTCCTGTGAGGACGTGGCTCAGGTGAAGCTGCTACACAATTACTGAGGGAAAAGAAAGGAGACATGTCACATGAGCCTGGAGAATACAGATGGGCTGCTGTGGACCTCTAGCATGTCCATCTAAAACCCTCCCCCGTCAGCACCACAATGAAACTCTTACTCCTTTCCGTTCACAGGGTGTCCTCACTAGTGGTGATTTTAGAGATGATGACTGCTCTCTACAATTTTTCTGTCTTTGTAATTCAGTCACAGACATGTGTCCAGCTTGAGATAAAGTCCTGGTTCCTGTGATGTTCCCACAGGGCTAAGCTTGTTTCCCTCACTCATCATCACTAGCTTGTTTTCTGGGGATACCCTTGCAATATATGTTTTAACTTGTGGTTCCCTGAATATAGTGAAAGGAAGGTTTGTTTTTGATATTTTGGTTAGAAAATGATTCCTAAGAGAAAAGGGAAGTAGGGAAAAGAAGGAGGAGATATTTTACAAGTTACAGGTGCTGGTGAGGATAATCTTTGTGTCTTAGTTAGGGTGTCTATCACTTTGAAGAGACATCATGACCACAGCAACTGTTTTAAAGGAAAACATTTAATTGGGGTGGCTTACAGATTCAGAGGTTTAGTCCATTATCATCATGGTGGGATATAGAGGTGTGCAGGTAGACATGGTGCTGGAGAAGGAGCTAAGAATCCTACATCTTGATCTACAAGGAACAGGAAGAAAACTGTGAGACACTGGGCATGGCTTGAGCATATATGAGACCTCAAAGCCCACCCCCATAGAGACACACTTCTTCTAATAAGACCATACCTACTCCAACAAAGGCCCACCTCTCAATAGTATCATTTCCTATGAAAGCTTATGGGGGCCAATTACATTCAAACCACCACACTTTGTAAGGGGCATTAGTAAATGAGTTCCTGACGTTTTCTTTTGTAGGAAGAAAGGCAATAACTTGTGACCTTAGAGTACATCCTCCATTGTTTGAAAATATCCATATTATGAATGAGTAACATGTGAGTTCCCACAAGTACCCACCCATACCTCACTGTATTGGAGAAGCCTTAGGGCAGAAAGCAACAAGTACATATCCTGTGGAAGCTCAAGGAGGCTTTGTGAGGCACAGGGGCTGGATTGGTCAAACCAGGCACAGAATTGCAGTAATAACTGGAGGAAAAGGTAAGTCAGTGAAGATGTGAACAACACACAAGTTTCATTTTGATTGTGTGAAAAGCAATATTCAAAATAGACTAATTTTCAATATTAAAATACAATTGCTCTTTAGGCATGCTTATATTTAAATATATGTCATAATTTAAGAATATCTCTTATCCATAAAAAGTAATGTCATAGGAATAAAATATTTCTTCCCATACTTGTGTGATGACGTTCTATATTATTTCTTCTACTCCCTAGTCAGGAAACTAAAGCCTCATTGAGTAGGACTATCTAACTCCATACAGTATTATCTAAAATAAAATAATAACAAGAGCACAAATAAAACTCAAGAGAAAAAGTGTAACTTGAGTCAAGCTGGGTGTATGTCCATATCAACATTTCTCTGTGTCTTGAGACTACCAGTCCATTGCAAACCTAAGTTCTCTAACCCAGGCCACATTGAAATAATCACAGAACAATGCCAAGCATTTTTCTTTTGTGTGTCTCTTTTAGTCTTCTAGACTTTAAAAAAATATATAATCATTCCCACTGAGCTGGATTTTTCTTGGATCCAAATGGACAATAAATTCCTCCTTGGAAAGGCGATTTCTTGCCTGTGACTTACTTCTCAATAGTTATAATCATTTGTGAAACAGATTAAGAAACACCTTTGACATTTGCCTGTGGCTTTCAGATTGCTTTGTGGCTATTCTTCTCCACACTGAAATCTGAATGAATGAGTCACTAGCATGCTAGAAGAAAAGAAATCCACATGTGAAATAAAGGAAATAAAGGAAGGGGCTGGGGACTTATTGGAAAGAGCAGTAGGCTGTAATCTATTTAGTAAATAATAATGCAAACCCGGGCACAATGTAAGTGAAAAGAACAAATTGGTTGACCTGAGGAGATTTCATAAAAATTTTGGCATTGTACAGCTAGAAAATCCTCTAGTCTATTCACATCAGTTAAAGCATTTCTTGTTATATGTATTTTTTAAGAACAAACAAAAAAATTAAGGAAAGTGGAAAGTTATTGTGCAGAGTTCTAATGGATTTGTTTGTTGTATGATTCTTTGTTTCACCCTATATAAAAGCATTCTTTTAGGATACCAGGGAACCAGGTAAATGACCTAATTCACAAATTTTCATGTACAAAGAAAGTAAGAGATGAGCGTTTCTTAAGAACCATCAATAGCTATCTCCATTTGTTCAGCAATGGAAGAGGAGTTGTCTATTCAACTACCTCAATCCCCTCAAAAAATTCCTATTAGCTTAAAAATATAGAAAATCAGATAAGAAAAAAATGGTCTACGATTCAGCACCAAAAATCACAGAACATCCTGATAGTCTTTCAAGTAACTTTAGTGTCTACCTATACAAAGAACATACATGTAGATATAACCCCTTATGTAAGAGGCCATGAAATACCCAAAAAAGAGCACATTGTAACTACTATTTTCATTTGCTTGCTCCCAAATTCCGTCTGCGCCACGAAATGGCCTACATACAATCACACACATGTAGACACACACCCTCATATGTGTATATACTACATACAGACATATGTTACCAGAAATTTTGAGGCGTCCCACCTAGAAAGCCTCCTTGTTACTGGGGAAATTGTGGTTTCCTCTCTGGGTTTTTAGTCTCCTTAATTTAAAAAAAAAAAAAAAAGAACCGATTTAGGAGGAAGCTTGGGAACAATCTTACTGGAATTTAAAAGACACCCCCCCATTCCTACCCCCACCCTGGCCAACCCAGGGCAGACAAGTGGAAGATCTCAGCAGCTGTCTGGGGGAGGGACATGGAAAAGAGGAAGGAAGACATATATTCTTGATTTAGGCACAGAGAGGTTTGACAAACAACCTCACAGCAAAAAGGAGGCGGGTTCAGAGAACGAGTTAAAAAGCCCAGAGTACCAGAGAAAGCTGCCGGACTTGCACTTTGGCCGGAATTCCAAAGAAAGAGAAAACAAAAGAAAAAGGTAGAATTCTGGCTGCTGGGCAGACCGACCAGAACCTGATAGTGGGGATTCTGGGAAGGAAAAGTGCGCTTTTTCATTAAAGGAATAATTATTTCTTTTTAGCATGGCTTTAAATGTATCTGCCTTTTTGAGAGGTGTTGCCTAAGGCAGCTGATTGACAGGTCTAGCTGAATTAATTCTCAAGAGAAGAAAAAATCCTATGTTCCTTCTCTTTCCCCAGGGCCCCAGGTAGATGCCATTCTATTGACCAGGAAAACATAGCTTTTCCTTAATGGGCTGGATAAGAGTCCTGACTGAGGCTGCTGTAACACATATAAGCACACGCCCTTTATGTTTGAATTGTAAGTGTAAACTAGCAATTGACATTAAGGCTTCTGAAAAAAAATCATGGGCCTTGCTTTGAAAGTAAAACTGATTTTTATTTCAAAAATTACTCAATACAAAATAAAAAATGATGAAAAGGAAAAAATTGTAATTCAATGTCTGGAACATGATCATTCAAAACATTTAAAATCACATTTGTTCTATTCACATTGTTTTAAATAACCCTGACAGCTATACAATTTTGGATTATTTTAAACTTTGTATGCTTTGATTTTATTCCTTTGTTCCTATGTTCTACCAGTTTGCTTTTCACAGGTTCTTTCCTCAAGGCCAGACATTATGATGCACACCTGTCATCTTAGCTCTTGGGAAGCGAAGGCGGGAGGATTGCCTTGAATTTCAAGTCCAGCCAGGATTACACAGTGAGGCCTAACTCAAAATAAAAATGAAATAAATAAGACAAAACATTTTCCTAGCATGGTATAATCTCTCCCCAGAGTGTCTGCCCCTTTGTATTTACTATAGTCAAGAAGACTGTATTACCAAAAGTAACCTAGAGTTTCCACATAACCCCCACAATATTTCTAACAGAATTCTTCATATAATTGGGGGAAAAATAGAAAATTTACATAGAAGCAACCCTCAAGATGACTCAAAGGCCTTACATAAAAATCTCAAAACTGAATTGTTAGAGGAAATCAGTCCATGCCTCAGGCACAGGCAAGAACTTTCTGAGGAGAACCCCAGAGCCCACCCTACTCTGGAAACCTAGTGTGCTACCTATAACTTGTTCTCAGTGAGTTTTTTGTTTTTGTTTTTGTTTTTGTTTTGGGGTAGTTTTTTCCTTTATTAAGAAATTTTTTATTCCTTTTACATACCAACCACAGATACCCCTCTCTTCCCTCCTCTCACTCCCTCCCCAGCCTCCACCTCCACCCCGCAACCCACCCCACATTCCCTTCTCCAAAAAGGTATGGCCTCCCATGGGGAGTCAGCAGAGCCTGGTACATTCAGGTAAGGCAGGTCTAAGCCCCTCCCCCTTGAATCAAGGCTGTGCTAGATGTCTCACCATAGGTAATGGGTTCCAAAACGCCAGCACATGCACCAGGGATGGATCCTGATTCTACTGCCAGGAGTTCCCTTAAGCAGATCAAGCTACACAACTGTCTCACTTATGCAGAGGGCCTAGTCCAGTCCCATGGAGGCTCCACAGTTTAACAATTATTTTCTTTAGGGGAATTCTTGTGTTATTCTGGGAGTCTATGCTCATGTTGTAGTTTTAAACACATATTTTCCTTCTTTTTTTAAAAAAAGACTGACTATACTTGTTGTGATCTTCTAAAGCCAGGAGGACATAGGCTAGCAATAGAAGTGACTTATCAACCAGACCTCAGCGGCCGCTATTACTCTGGAATCACGATTACTTCATTCTGACACATCTTGATTTTCAATAGCCAGTTCTTGGCTCGAAGTTTTGCCATTTGATTCTATGCTCTAGGCTAACTTTTCAAAAAGTACATAGGCCTTAAGACATGCATCAGTTCTTTGCACCTTTACTGATTTTGCTTTCTATGAAGCCACTGGACATACTTCATATAAAATTTACGATTCAGGCTTTAGTCATATTTTTGTTTGTTTGTTTAGTGGAGGAGGAAATGTTAAGCTTTCCTCATTGTTCTTAGGTGGCATAGAGGAACTGCAGAAGCTGATGACTAAATTACGTTTCATCTTATGATAACAAGCAGATGGCTCTTAGGTGTGGTCATGTAGGTCACTGGTGTTGATAATCTGTCCAGACATCTATGCAAGCATTACTCAAGACAGAGAGGTTTATAAACACTGTAAATTTATTTCCCTCTGCTCTTAATGCTAGAGGACCATGATCAAGTTCCTGGAAGACTGGATGTCTCTTGAGCATCCCCTTCCTCTCAGAGACTACTTCCTCTTAAGCCCTTGTGTAGTTGAAGTGATGAGTATTTTGTATCCCCTCTCTTTAAGGTTTATTTTATAGAGATAACTTTATTCTTCAGGCACAGATGATTTGTTTTGCATGTGATATAGAAAAGAATATTCTTCCCATCTATAATGGTTAATATTACCAATTTAAGAAAATCTAGAATGACCTAGGAGGTAAGACTCTGGCCACGATAGGAATTTTCTAGAGTGAATATACTGAGGTGGTAAGACATATTGTAAATGTGGGTGGTACGTTCCATGGGCTGGGAAAAGGTGAGCTGAATAAAAAGGAAAAAGTGAGCTGAGCACTTGTATTTATTTCTTCCTGCTTCTGAATTGCAGAAACAATGTAACCAGCAGTCTCATATTTTTGCCACCAAGACTTTCTTACCATGGTGGACCATACCCTCAAATTGCAAGTCCGAATAAACCCTTTATTACTTAAGTCTCTTCTGTCACAGCAATGGGAAAGTGACTAATACAGAAAACTGGTTGTGAGAAATGGATCCCTGCTGGGGTAAACCTGACCTTGTGCTTCATAGACTTTCGGCATCAGTGTTAGTGTGTACATGTGCACATGAAGGGATGTAAGGAAAGGTTTGGGGAAGGACTGTGGATGAGTTCCAAGTTGCAGTCTAAAGAACTCATAGAATATTTTAAGCAGAGCTTAATAAGCCACTCTGGGGAAGTTCAGAAGATCACTGAGCTGAGAGACATGGGCACAGGGGAGAACTGGCTCAAGGTTTCAGACGGGAGCAAGGACTCTATAGAGAACCAGGGTGAATGTCATTTATGTTACATTCTGGCAAAGAACCTGCAGGCACTCTGTGCATGTCCAGACAACTCAAATGGGCAGCATTAGAAATAACAGAGGGATGTGTTTGGTAGAGAGAATGTCAAGACAAGATAACAGCTAGGCTGTTGAATGGTTGCTGCTCCCTGCTCTTATTCAGGTCTACAAAGACAGCAGAAAGACAGGGAAACATGAATTCAGGTAAGGAAAGGACTGTACAGAAGCTTTAAATTATATACAAGACAGATGTGCAGAAATAGCTATAATCATTAAAGAGATTAGACAATGAAAGAGTCACATGATGCTGTGCCTTTCTCAGAGGGCTGCTGAGGCCAGGCAACACATGGCAATGCCTGCCTGAGGATTCTACAGAGACCTTGGATGGCCATTGCATCCAGGAAGATGAAGCTTAAGTTATAATGAAGAGCCCAAGATGTTGATGCCAGAACCATGGGACATTGTCTACAGGAAACCACATGCACAGAAAGAAGTGAAATGTGCTCCAGGGAGCAGAGGTAGGGTAGAATGGGGCCTTGTGGAGCCCCACCACAAGCCACAGGTGGTATCTACCGTGCTGGATTGAGGTCTTGCTTGGATCTGATCATTTTTTGCCATGCTCTCACTCTTCCTCTTAGGAATGGAAATATTTAATCTATGCCATGCATTAAAAGATTGCCTTGAGCATCAGAAGAGACTTCAGACTTTGGACTTTTATACAGCGTTGGAATTGTTGGGAATGATAGGAACTCTTGAAGTTGAACTGAAAACATTTGGCTTTATGAGTTGCCCATGAACTTACAGAGACAAGAGATAGAGGAATTAGCTTCAAAGTGATAGATTTGACTGCCAACAAGATCAGAAGTGCCTCGGAGACAAGGCTCTGGGCACTGTAGTAAGGGACTTTCTAGATCAGATTAATTAAGACACCTACACAGACTTTAAATGTGGGTGGCCCCTATCCATGTGCTGGGTTCCAAGACCATGTATGGAGGAGAAAGCATGGTAAGCATTAGCATTTATTGCTTTTTGCTTTCAGACTGCTGCTAGAGTGTGGCCAGCTGCCTTGGGCTCCTGCTGCTGTGACTTCACAGCCACAATGGACTGTACCCTCAAACTCTGAGCCAAAATACACCCTCCCTTCCTTAGGTTGATGATATTGGGCATATTTTGTCACAGAAACAATAAAAGTAGCTAAAATAGTGTTCATAAGAAAAATACATTGCTTTTCACCAATCAAAGATCCCCCTTTTCCCTCCTCTCACCGCCCCCCCCCAGTCTCCCTCCCCAACCCACCTCCCACTCCTCCCACAAGAAGGCAAGGCCTCCCATTGGGGAGGCACATCTAGTAGAGGCAAGTCCAAGCTCTTCCCCTGCCTCAAGGCTGCATGAGGTGTCCCATCATAGGTAGTGCGCTCCAAAAAGGCCCCTCATGCACCAGGGATGGATTCTGATTGTACCACCAGGGGCCCCCCCAAGCAGATCAAGCTATACAATTGTCTTGCCATGCAGAAGGCCTAGTCCAGTCCCATGCAGACTCCACAGCCATTGATCGACTTTCATGAATTCCCACTAGTTTGGTTTGGTCATCTCTGCAGGTTTCCCCATCATGATCCTGATGCACTTGCACGTGGAATCCCTCCTCTCTCTCTTTCTGACTAGACTCCTGGAGCCCTGCCTGGTGTTTGGCTGTGGATCTCCGCATCTGCCTCCAACCATCATTGGAGAAAAGCTCTGTGATGACAGTTAGGGTATTCACTGATCTGATCACTGGGGCAAGCCAGTTCATTTCAGACACCCTCTCCAGTATTTCTAGTAGTCCAAGCTGGGGTCATCCTTGGGGATTCCTGGCAACTTCCCTAGCACCGAGTTTCTCTCTATCCCCATGATATCTCCCTCCATCATGGTGTCTCTCTCATTGCTTTCCCACTCCATCCCTGTTCCAGCTCGACCATCCCATTCCCTTATGCTCTCATCTCCCATCTCCCACCCTCCATTGCCCACCCCTTACCCCCAGTTCACTCATGGAGATCTCATCTATCTCCCCTTCCCAGGGCAATCCATACATCCCTCTTTGGGTCTTCCTTGTTAGCTAGCTTCTCTGGAGTTGTGGATTGTTGTCTGGTTATCCTTTGCTTTACTTCCACTATCCACTTATGAGTGATTACATACCATGTTTGTCCTTCTGAGTCTGGGTCACCTCACTCAGGATGATATTTTCTAGTTCTATCCATTTGCTTGCAAATTTCATGATGTCATTGTTTTTCTCTGCTGAGTAGTACTCCATCGTGTATATGTACCACATTTTCTTTTTCTAGAACTGCTATCTCCTTTTGCTTAGGATGTACTCTCCCAGATTTTAGATAAAAATTTTTTACAATGGTCATCAAGAATATTTTATTTTCCATTTATCGCCGGTACTTAAAAAACCCACTAGTATGTCCAGGAAGGCAGCTTACTGGAGAAAGGCACTTGTTACCAAGCCAGATGACCTAAATTCACTCATAGGAACTCAAGTGGTAGAAGGAGAAAGCTGATTCTTGCAAATTGTCCTCTGATGTCCATACATACACCATGGCATATGCAGCAAAGTTTAATATATATAATATAATGTATAATATATTAAGTAATATATATGATATATCGTGTATATATTACATGAATCACACATGAAATGACAAACTACAACTGAAATTCAGTGTCATTGTAGGACATTGTGACAAACTAACAAACTGAAGAAAGACTTGCTCCATGTAAAGAGGGAAGCAGGCTGGCAATGGCTCAGCCAGTAAAGTGCTTGACTCAGAAGCACTAGAAATTTAATCTGATCCCTAGAATCCCCACAGAAGTACCAGTCACAGTTGGTGGCACACACCGGGGCTGGAGTCAGGTGGATGTCTGTGACTCCATAAATAGCCAGTCCATCCTCCCCAGTGAGTTCCAGGCTGAAGAGAGACCCTGAATTGCAAAAGCAAATGACATAAGCAGTGCTTAGGGAAAGATGTCAGAGGTTGTCCGTCCTCTGACCTCCACATGCATGAGTACATGCACCCATACTGACATGTGTACCTGTACACATACCAACACACCATGCATGCATGCACACACACACACATACGGGGGGCGGGGCGGAGAGGGAGAGGGAGAGAAAGAGAGAGCAGGCACAGCCAAAACTTACATGCAGGATCTGAGGTACAATGCTGCCCAAACACTTCTCTTTTCTTTTCCTTCCTTCCTCTCTCTTTTGTTTTTTGTTGTTATTTGTTTGTTTGTTGTTGTTGTTTTCTTGGGGACAGGGTCTCTCTCCATACCCTGGGCTGTCCTAGAACTGACAGTGCAGACTGGGATTACATCAACTCATGGAGATCGGCCTGCCTCTGCTTCACAAGAGTACTGGGATTCAAGGTGTGTGCCATCATGCCTGGCAAGCTCTTATTTCAAGTTAGAATAGACGTAGGATTTCTCGTAAATTCCTTGAGTGTTCCCCTTAGTAGATGAATTAAAACTTAAGATCTGTAAACTGGGATAGGGGTAATGATTTGAGTGAGAAGCAGCAAAAATCAAATAAAAGAAAAGTAGTGAAGAAAGACTTGCAAAGGAATGAAGCCAGGCAACTAAAAGAAGGAAATAATTCCTTTGATTGTGTAAGGGCCATTGCTGCCTATTGAGGTTTGGATATGGTTGGGTGTGTTCCCTCATATGCTGGAGCTCTGGTCCCCAGAGTGGCAGTGTTGAGAGGCAGTGAAACCTTTTGGATATGTGGGCCAATGCAAGTTAATTACATCATAAGGACATCAGCAAAGGATGAGTTAATACTTGCCTCCCTGAGTAAATTAGGTCTTGCCAGAGTGAGTTGTCAAAAGAAGACAGGCCTAGCCCAGAGCGTCTTTAGCGATCTCTCCTGTTCCGTGATCTATTGTCCATCTGCTCTTGACATTGTGACCTTATGTACCGCAAGTGCTCAACATTGGCTGAACACATGGGTCTCCCCAATCTTGGCTCTTCACCCTCCCAAACTTCGAACTAAATGAACTTCTCTCTATAAGATGCCCAGGCTTGAGCACCTTGTTACAAACAAAAGATACTCACCTACTGACAGAACAGAAAGACTAAGCAGGGACCAGGAAGGAAAACTGAAGGGTGGGCTTAGAGAAAAAAAAAAAAAAAAACCACTGATTTACAAAATATAGATGAACGTCTGAACTTCTTGCTGAGTTGTGGTTAAGATCTCCAATTTTGCAAGAATCACAAAAACAGTCATTGAAAACAAACATGTTTCAAAGGCAAAACTGAGGACATTTTTAACATGTGGACATCCTGGTATGTTGTAAAGGCATTTTCTAGCCTTTTCTTCCTCATCTCCATGTGCATTCCAGTGTGACTTTACAGATCCCCTTTCACGAGGTCGATTTTACCTCCCCTACCCGAGATGCAAGGCACTCCTGTGACTGACGGGCTTTGGCCCGTAGGACAGGGTGCGAGCGGCACTGTGCCAGGTCACAAGAGGCATCTGTGCTTCCTGCCCTCTCCCCTCACTGCGATCATGGAAACAAGCTTGTGGTAGCTCACCCAGGGACATGTAGCAGAGAAGAATCATCTTACATGGAGCCGACTGTAATAACCTTAACACACAAATTCCCAACACAAGCAGTTCGAGAAGGGAGCAGCCAGGCATAGGACAGATCGGCGCAACTACCCAGCTGACCCGAGGTTTCCGGAACAAAATTGAATCATTATTATTATATGTCAGAGTTTTACCAAAGTTGGCCAACCATATCTCAGACAAAATGAACAGGAATACATTTACACCAAGGTGAAAAAGTGGACCATGCACAACGTGGAGGAAATCAGAAGGAGGAGGCAGAAGATGAAATGAGAAGGCAGACGACTCGGCTACTATCATAGGTCACCTTGCCTTTCCCCACTGCAAAATAGATGCAAAAGCAAATCCGAGATAAGAGTGTGCAGTGTTTTAAAAAGTGTTACCAAGGTTGTGCACATAATCGACTTTGTTCATTAAAATAACACACATATTTTAAACATGCAAGATATGGGAATTATACTCTGTGCTTTATTATAAAAACTTAAGTGGATATGCATTTTGATGTGTTAAATTATAAGTAAAGGCAATAGTAGTTTTATATACTATTTTCCAACTTAAAATTCACTCTCTACCAAGTGAAAATAAATATGATTACTTTTATTAAGTGATTCTGTCAAGCAGAGTGTTTATGCTTGAAATGACTAATCCTTAATTCTATTTTAACATCCCTGAAAATATATGTTGTTGTCTCAACATACATGAAAATATATGTTTAATGAGAATGGAAACATTATGCACAAAACAAATGATGATCAACCTTTCTAGGAGCTGAGAACTGGCAGAATCTAACAGCTGTTATAATTCTGGATCTAAGTGTATTATTATCAATAAAATGATTCCTTATGAATAAACAAAATGCAGCAAATAATAACAGTCTGAGTCTAAAAATTCACATCATATTAAAAATCCTAGGAGAATGGAAGCATGGCAGCCCCTGCCCATAATCTCCCACTTGGGAGGCAGAGAAAGGGCCGTGAGATCCTGAGTCTTAGGCAGCCGGATCATGAGGTACACTCAAAACCTCTCTATATCTCAAAATAAACAAATAATTAAAAAGTGGGAGAGTGAGAAGTCACAATACATGGGTGCCTCATCTTACTCTTTTCACCTTTGAATAATAGAAATATTTATTGAAAAATTAATGGTGAACTTAAAACCATAGCCGCTAGCAAATCAAAAGACTATATGGCAAAAGACAGAGAACAGAATGACAATGAAATATAAGAAAAAAAAAACTTAAAGCCAAAGTAAAACTATGTGTATCAGATCTTTGTGGATATTAAGGTTTTAAACTCTTATGTGAAAGTGAGTGGTTATCTTAAGTCTTAAAAAAAATCTGAAAATATTGAGAGATAGCTTTAAGTCAAGTCAAAATATCTCATAAAGGCAAATGGGAAATGATTTATTTTAAAAATTACATATAAAATGACATTGCTAAGTTCAAGTGAATACATTTGTATATGCATATATGCATATTTTAAATGCCCAGTAAACTCACGGACATTTGTGCAAGTCACATCAGAACATCTGAATCATATGAAGGAAAACAGGAACTGTAAGGGAAAATTAATATCATGTTGTTTCCTATGAAATGTAGCATGCCTGTTACTCGGAAAACTCACAGAATTCACATTTACGAGTTAAACAGTCTGGGAGCAGGTATTTAGAAACAATTCTGAGAAGGACAGAGAGGTTTCTGAGAGTTAAACTTAATTGTTGGAAGAGATTACAGATAAATTACTCTTATTTGTCTGTGGACAGAAGCCTTGATCACAGATACAGATAGATTTTTAATGGCTGGAGTTGATTCCATAGAGTTGAAACAGTACTGATGGCTTTTCTCCACCCACCTGACCGCAGAGACTGGGGTCTCAAAGTCCTGCTCTATAAACCACCAAGAGGAAGCCACAAGAAGACTCACCGTGGTACTTAGTGGGGAACTGTGGCCTTGTCTCTCCAGGTGAAGTGGGGGAAGAGCCTTGTGGTTGCACCTGTTCTGTATCATGGCCTTGAGATCCAAAGTTCTGGACTGTCCCTATTTATTCTCGTTGGGCAGGAAGTACAATAGCAACGTCAGACAGAGACAGGTCGCACAAGAGCAGACAGTAACTGAGCCTCGGTGTAGAGTCATCTACAAGAAGGGCTGCTTACCTGTTTGGCTCTAAGTAGCCTCAGTCTTTCCCTAAATTGGCTGAGAAGGGAGAAGTGGAGAGTGGAGGCGGATGGAGGAACAGGACATGTGAACTCAGAAAGCAGTATTATAGGCATTAAACACACACCTCCTCCACACAACCTGAGTGATTGTTGGAACAAAAAGCAAGACCTAGGCTCTTTTTCTTTCCTTTCCTAGAGCAATATTGCCACTTAACACACTTGTGAAGTCTGAACACAGAAAAGAAATAAAAATCCCACTACAGATAAAAAAAAACTTATACCCAGAAACTAACAAATCCAATGTAGAAAACAGGTATTCAAAATACAGTATCATTTCCAGAGAGATAGGAAGAGATGTAAAAAGAACAATGTAATACCAGTTTGGATAGGGGTCCATGGTTGATATTAGAATGAAGCATCATTATTTAGACAGGACTAAATGGGTTATATGGAAGATTATAAAACAGTGCACATGAGCTAGTAAGCTAGATGTTTAAAATGAAGAACTCTCACAATGATTCAACACAGAATAAAAGATGGAGAAAATGAAGGACATGTTAAATAGAAATACATGCATGTATATATACATATATATATTCAATCATACACACATAGATGGATGCAGTGGGGTTAGGGTTAGAAGGCTTGCATTATTTGGCTTTTGGAAAGGGGGAAATATACATATAGGTCAGAAAAGTTTTAAGAATCATTAACTAGAACATCCTAGAATTAAAGAAAGACTCATGAGCACTCTGTTGCATAGGCACACAATATGCCAAACAGGACAGACAGAAAAACGTTACATAGACTAAGATTTAAAACTTCACACAAGTTCAGTAGAATATGATTTGAAACCATGAATAAGAGAAGAAACTGAACATTTCTGTAGAGAGAACAGAATCAGCTAGCACCAGCATATCTCACACAGGGACTTTACAAGATGTTGTCAACCTAGACCTGAACTTGGTCTCCTCAGGACACATCATTTTGGGGAAAACGACTATCATTTTATCATAGCTTTAGGTCACCTGGTCTACCCCATCTCTCAGAACACTAGCTGGGCTTCAGAATTCTTGTATCCATGGTGAGTGAATCTTAGTTGTGTTATACTTGATTATACTGTGAAACACTTAAGCACTTGATAACGCACACTTCTGGGTGTGTCTCTGAAGGAGTTTCTCCAGACAGCATGTGAGTCTGTAGTTTGGAAGGCACCTGCTCTGGCTGTGGGCAAGCCTGTATTGTACAACCAGGAGCCCAGATGGAAGAAAAGGTGGTAAGAAGAGCAAGACATGCAAGCTTGAGTCTTTTCAGCTGTGTGCTGGCTTCTGTTTGCCGTCTATCCCCCATTCCCTCTTCCCTCTCCTCCCCACTGCTCTTCCTTCTCCTCCTCAACTTTCTCTTAGTCTTTGTCTTTCTCTTCTTTCTTGCTGCTGTCAATTATTTGGTTACTCAAGCACATTAGACTTCAGCTTTTTAAATGGAGACTCACTCTCTCAAGGAAAACTTTCCAGGGAGCTTTCTTAATTAGTGATTGATGAGGAAAGGCCCAACCCACTTTGGGTGGTGCCATCCCTGGGGTGGTTGTCCTGGGATCTATAAGAAAGCAGGCTGAGCAAATCATAATGAGCAAGCCAGTAAACAGCAGTTCTTCATGGCCTCTCATCGACTCCTACTTCCAGGTTCCTGCCCTGTTTGAGTTCCTGTCCTGACTTCCTTCAGTTTTGGACTACAGAGTAGATGTGTAAGCCAAATAAACCTTTTCCTCCCCTACTTGCTTTTGGTAGTGATGTTTCATCACAGCAATAGTAATCGTAACCAGGACATCAAGAAACCCGACTTTCCTAAATATCTTCAGCATGGTATAGAGGCTTAGAGAAACAGAGACTTCTTAAAAGCATATATGACATTCCTTACAGTTTAATTTCATAAACTCTTAAAAGTGTTTCTCTACCTCTAAACTGTGTGCATTTACTGTCACAGAAATTCCAATTAATTCAGTGTTCCTTAGTACTGCTAAATAAATGATTGAATGATCCCCATAGATCTGCAACCAGAAACATCTTGAACTGATGTTCACATTGGTTGCAAGCTGTATATACATTGATTATATTATTTCAAAAACATATGATTGTAAAGATGTGATGAAACCAGTGGGTATGATGTGAGTCTACATTCTGATACACAAATATCATTTCAAGGTCACTGAAAAATCATATCATTATTTTTCCCTCCTTGTTAAAAATAACATGAAAATTCCTTTTTCTTTTCCAATGAGAAGCCATAATTGCAAACCCAGTGATCTGTAAACACAAAAGTTAGAAAAAATGTGTTACAAGAAATAGTTCATTTTATGTAGTCTCAGTATTTTTTTCCCTCCTGTGATTTTCCTAGAATTGCTTTGATACAAAATGTCATTTCAAGATCCTTTGTAAAAGGGTTAAGAAAATGCTAATTCTTTTGTAAAAGAAGAATTAAGTGAGCAGCCTATTCAGGAAGTGCTTTCAAGGGTGATAAATAAGAAATAGCAATGAATCAAAATGAATCATTAGCTTTTCCAAACCCAAGGAATTCAAACTAATCAAAAAATTCTCAGTTCTATCATCATTAGACTTGGAAGGATAAAGCAAATGACAGCCTCTTTGAATGACATAGGTCCTAGATTGCAAGTGTCTTTAATGACAGGAAAATGACAGGGAAAACATGAGGGTGGTGAGCATGAGGGCCAACCTGAGCAGCCCACAGAAGAATGCTGTTTAATGCAGCAGATCTCATCAAAGACAATTGCATATAATGGAGCCACAGTGTTGTATGAACCTCAACTGAAATGTCACCAAATCTTTCCCATGTGGGTCAAGTCCCGAGAAAATCATTATATACAAACCTAGGCATCTGCTTGTCAAAGCAGAGCATTTGTGCTGTAGAGAACTTAAGACTATGGGGCCCAAGAGCTCATTGTTGTGTGCTTGGATTTCAGTCTGATGGTTTGTGTGACCATATATGCATTCATACCACATGTCTAATTTCCTCTTAATTTTTCCCAAATACTGGTACATGCTCACATAATTGAACACAACGAGGAATTTATAGGGATATATTTTGTACTCTTTCTGTTAACATTTTGCCTATTTCTCTTTCCATCTCCACTCAGGGATACTCTGCATGGCTGTATAAATTACAAACTCAAACAGCAGATCCTCATCAAAAGCCATGATCTGCTGCATATCCATACTACCATACACCTGGAAGCATAAAATTTCTTAACAATGAGAGCAACACATTTGCACAGTGTACAGAAGGATTATTCCACAGCAGACATGGATGCACACAAAATATTCACACACATAAAATGAAAACAAATCTTTAAAGAGAATATTATCACTACATTGGCCCAATATCAACCCAAAACAACAATGCAAAAATAAAAGCCACATTTTCTGGAGGACTCCTAGGTGATGTGTGTATGTTTGGTTTGCCATTCTTCCCACAACAATCCTGGAGGACAAGTAATGGGTCAAGCACTGGGTGATGTATATATATTTGGTATCTCAGTCATTCTCTACAACAATCCTATGAATTTGAAATTCATCATCTTGCAGATGCAAAGGCTAAGTTTGGGAGAAG